>MU184600.1:94531-130123 GCA_016904865.1 Pissodes strobi | reverse complement strand
TAGAATGAAATGCCGGCACTTTCATTGGATAGTAAAAATTTACGGGATTGGTAAATTTGGCTAGAACAATGAGACCGCTACTCTCATTGGATAGTCAAAATTTACGGGATTGGAAGATTTGGCTAGAACAATGAGGACGCTACTTTCATTGGATAGTAAAAATTTACGGGATTAGTAAATTTGACTAGAACAATGAGACCGCTACTCTCATTGGATAGTAAACATTTACGGGATTGATAAATTTGGCTAGAACAATGAGACCGCTACTCTCACTGGATAGTAAAAACTTACGGGATTGTTAAATTTGGCTAGAACAAATCTTATTCGCTTTATGTCTAACCGTGTGTGAGAAAAACGACTATGAATCCAATTTTGGGAATAAAAATGTATTTTTCTAAAATTTTCGGGAAATCGCTGATCTGAAATTAAAGTTTGCACAAGCAAAACGTAGGTCATCTAAAAAGTAAACTTTTTTCTTTAATACGTTTCGATGTAGCGCTAATAGTTTTGGAATTATGGCCCTTTATTAATGTTGTTCAAGGACCTGTATCGTACAATACCTCCGAAGTTTACTAATAAAGCTGTAACTTCCTTGACATCATTTGATAGATTTTCAAAATCTGAGTAAAATTTCAAGTCTCATGTAGGTGTCATGCGTTTCGCGTGAAAATGACCGTAAACGGCTGATTTAGCGTTTTCTCAGTCTAAATATGCTAAATAACGAATTTCCACGTTTTATAAGCAAGGCATCAAAAGTTTCGAACCCATTCGAAAGAATTGAAGCTTTTTGAGCATAACTAAGTATACCTGTATAGATGTACGTGAAATGTAGTGATCTTTTAAAAAGGCATCGGTCATTTCGTGAAAAAATGGTAATTACTCAATTGGACAAAAAAAAATCATTTTTAATACAGACATGAAAAATGTATCAGACAAGAATTGTAGATCTGGTAATTTTACACATTTTTGGTATACACTTATTTGTTTTATGTCTAACCGTTTGTGAGAAAAACGACTATGAATCCAATTTTGGGAATAAAGATGTATTTTTCTAAAATTTTCGTGTAATCGCTGATCTGAAATGAAAAGTTTGCACAAGCAAAACGTAGGTACATCTAAAAAGTAAACTTTTTTCTCTAATACGTTTCGACGTGGCACTAATAGTTTTGGAAATATTACACTTTATTAATTTTGTTCAAGGTCCTGTATCGTACAATATGCTCGAAGGTTATGAAAAACGTGTAACTTCCTTGACATCAGCTAATAGATTATCGAAATCTACGAAAAATTTCGAATCTCTTACCTAGGTGCCATGCGTTTCGCATGAAAATGACTGGAAACGTCTGATTTAGCGTTTTCTCAGCCTAAATATGCGAAATAACTCATTTCCACGTTTTATAAGCAAAACGTCGATAGTTTCGAACCCATTCGAAAGAATTGAAGCTTTTTGAGCATAACTAAGTATACCATTATAGATTTGCGTGAAAAGTCGCGGTCTTTTAATAAGGGATCGGTCATTTCGTGAAAAAATGGTAATTAGTCAATTGGATCAAAAAAATCATTTTTAAATACAGTTTTTCCGAGTACATTTTTCGTATATACTTATTTGCTTTATGTCTAACCGTTTGTGAGAAAAATTATTATGAATCCTATTTTGGGAATAAAAATGTATTTTTCTGTAATTTTCGGGTAATCGCTGATCTGAAATGAAAAGTTTGCACAAGCAAAACGTAGGTCACCTAAAAAGTAAACTTTTTTCTTTAATACGTTTCGATGTGGCAGTAGTAGTTTCAGAAATATTACACTTTATTAATTTTGGTGAAGTTCCTGCATCGTACAATGTTCGGTTAAGAAAAACTTATAACTTCCTTGAAATCAGCTAAAAGATTTTCGAAATCTACGTAAAATTTTGAATCCCACGTATGTGCCATGCGTTTCGCATGAAAATGACCGGAAACATCTGATTTAGCGTTTTCTCAGCCTATATATGCGAAATAACGCATTTCCACGTTTTATAAGCAAGGCGTCGAAAGTTTCGAGCCGATTCGACAGAATTGAAGCTTTTTGTACAAACTTTTCATTTCGGCTCAGCGATTACCCGAAAATTTCAGAAAAATACATCTTTATTCCCGAAATTGGATTCATAGTTGTTTTTCTCACAAACGGTTAGACATAAAGCAAATATCAAAAATGTGAAAAATTACCAGATTTACCAGTCTTGTCTGATGCACTTTTCATGTCAGATCAACCGTTCTCTTGCAAATTCGGAAAAACTATATTTAAAAATGATTTTTTAATCCAATTAAGTAATTACCATTTTTTCACGAAATGGCCGAACCCTTTTTAAAAGACCGCGACATTTCACGTAAATTTATAAAGGAATTCGTGGTTATGCGCAAATAGCTTGAATTCATTCGAAAGGGTTCGAAACTTTTGACGTTGCTTATAAAAGGTGGAAATGCGTTATTTGGCATATTTAGGCTGAGAAATCGCCAAATCCGACGTTTCCGGTCATTTTCATGCGAAACGCATGTAACCTACACGAGAGACTCCAAATTTTACACAGATTTCGAAAATCTATCAGATGATGTCTAGGAACTTACAGGTTTTAACCTTCGAACATATTGTACGATACGGGACCTTGAACAAAATTAATAAAGTGCAATATTACCGAAACTAGTTTTGCTTGTGCAAACTTTTCAATTTAGGTCAGCGATTACCCGGAAGTTTCAGAAAAATACATTTTTATTCCCAAAATTGGATTCATAATCGTTTTTCTCACAAACGGTTAGATAAAGCAAATAATTATATACCAAAAATGTGTAAAATTATCAGTTCTACAATACTCGTCTGATGCACTTTTCATGTCAGATCAGCCGTTCTCTTGTGAATTCGGAAAAACTCTATTTAAAAATGATTTTTGAATCGAATTGAGTAATTACTATTTTTTCACGAAATGACCGAACCCATTTTAAGGGACCGCGACATTTCGCGTAAATTTATAAAGATGTACGTGGTTATGCGCAAATAGCTTGACTTCCATCGAATGGGTTCGAAACTTTCGACATCTTGCTTATAAAAGTGGAAATGAGTTATTTCGCATATTTAGGCTGAGAAAACGCTAAATCCGACGTTTCCGGTCATTTTCATGTGAAACGTGTGTAACCTACACGAGAGACTCGAAATTTTACGTAGATTTCGAAAACCAATCAGTTGATGTCAAGGAAGTTACAGGTTTACCTTAACCTTCGAACATATTGTACAATACAGGACCTTGAACAAAATTAATAAAGTGCAATATTACCGAAACTATTAGCGCCACATTGACTGATTAAAGAAAAAAGTTAACTTTTTAGATGATCTAAGTTTTGCTTGTGCAAACTTTTCAATTCAGATCAGCGATTACCCGAAACTTTCAGAAAAATACATTTTTATTACAAAAATTGGAGTCATAGTCGTTTTTCTCACAAACGGTTAGACAAAGCAAATAAGTATATACCAAAAATGTGTAAAATTACCAGTTCTAAATTATTACGTTTTTCAAACAATTTAAATACTGTTGTTTTACCCCTTTTGAAAATAGCTGATGTACTATCGCAGTCAGTTATTGCATGTAAAAATAAGATATGATCTTGACATTTTGGATATATAGATAAGCTTTTCGATGAATAAATTTTTGTTTGTACATTAGCCTTCCCAGGTTTCAAAAAATAAACAATCCTATCAATTGGAGTTCGTGCAGTCAGTAGTATTAACAAATCAATATCTTATCCAACACCGATAGTTGTATTTGTTGTATTGCATTGTTCTACTGCTGTTTCAATTATGAGGACATCGGCATCATTATCAGCTTGTTTTACTAAAATATTCACAGTTGTAAATTTTTCACATAACATTGAAATGAAGCGAGACTTGTGAGTATTTGAAAGAAATTGTTGTTGGTTTGTTGGAACTGTAATAAATTCATCAAAAACGACATCACAACATGAAAATGTTTTTATAGTCCGACGACGTGTTCGGCACCTTTAATATTTTTGTTATAATTACTGTAACCATCAAATACTATAGTCACTGTATAACCAAAATGACGATGTACACATTGAACGTATTTATCACAAATAACGTTAAATGTTCCTCCTCTATCCCACACAACGTGGTGTAATATATATCCTCCATTGATGATGTAGGTAGCATTTGTGTCGATAATTTCCATGTTTACTGATTGAAAGCAACTGTAGATGGCGGACTTCTGTTGAAGCATTCCAATTTCATCAAAGAATGATAATGGGTAGGGGGCTAATTCATATTCGAATAATTTTCAATTTCATCCTCAAATGCATTAGTAATACTCATGCGTGGAAATAATAATACAGGATCTACAGGTACCTTTTCATCATGAACTTTTATGGTGCTACTCATGGTTTAAAGAGGAAAGACTTCGTCAGCACATTTTAATTTAATATTATTGAAATCTTGTCCTGCCATTTCAGTCATAGAAGCCAATCCCACTTCACGAGCCATGTGGCTGGAAATGCGTTATTTGGCATATTTAGGCTGAGAAAACGCTAAATCCGACGTTTCGAGTCATTTTCATGCGAAACGCATGTAACCTACATGAGAGACTTGAAATTTTACGTAGATTTCAAAAATCTATCAGTTGACGTCAAGGAAGTTATAGGTTTACCTTAACCTTCGAACATATTGTACGATACAAGACCTTGATTAAAATTAATAAAGTGCAAAATTACCGAAACTATTAGCGCCACATCGCCTTATCAAAGATAAAAGTTGACTTTTTAGATGATCTAACTTCGACTTGAACAGAATTATTAAAGTGCAATATTTCCGCAACTATTAGCGCCACATAGAAACTTATTAAAGAAAAAAGTTAACTTTTTAGATGATCTAAGTTTTGCTTGTGCAAACTTTTCATTTCAGATCAGCGATTACTCGAAAATTTCAGAAAAATACATTTTGATTCTCAAAATTGGATTCATAGTCGTTTTTCTCATAAACGGTTAGACATAAAGCAAATACGTATATATATCAAAAATGTGTAGAATTGCCAGTTCTACAATTCTTCTCTGATACACTTTTCATGTCAGATCAGCCGTTCCCTTGTAAATTCGGAAAAACTGTGGTTAAAAACGATTTTTTAATCGAGTTGAGTAATTACCATTTTTTCACGAAATGACAGAACCCTTTTTAAAAGACCGCGACATTTCACGTAAATTTATAAAGGTATACGTAGTTAGCGCAAATGGCTTGAATTCTTTCGAATGGGTTCGAAACGTTCGACATTATGCTTATAAAATGTGGAAATGCGTTATTTGGCATATTCAAGCTGAGAAAACGCTAAATTCGACGTTTCCGGTCATTTTCATGCGAAACGCATGTAACCTACAAGAGAGACTAGAAATTTTACGTAGATTTCGAAAATCTATCAGTTGATGTCAAGGAAATTACAGGTTTACCTTAACCTTCGAACATATTGTATGATACTGGACCTTGATTAAAATTAATAAAGTGCAATATTACCGAAACTATTAGCGCCACATCGCCTTACTAAAGAAAAAAGTTGACTTTTTAGATGATCTAAATTTGACTTGTGCAAATTTTTCATTTCAGATCAGCGATTTTTTCGGGTAAATTTCAGAAGAATACATTTTTATTTCCAAAATTGGATTCATAGTCGTTTTTCTCACAAACGGTTAGACATAAAGCAAATAAGTATATACCAAAAATGTGTAAAATTTCCAGTTCTACAGTTCTTTTACAAATATTTTATTTAACAAATAACAAATTTGCAACATTAAGTAATATTATCAATAATAACAAATATTAGTTTTCGTTCTGCAAACAAAAAGTATCAGATGTTATGTGTGAGAATTAAAATGCAGATATTTTCGATACCTGTTAATCAGCCAAAATTCGAAGAAATTCTTAAATTTACAGTTGATTATGGCTGTTGTACCCTCTAGCGGGCAATTTGGGAACTCAAATATAATTTCCAGGGATTTTTCCTTAAACGGTTTTGCCCAAAGCTCTATGATAACTAGTTTTTAAGATATAGCCGGCCATTCTTAGTTGGCCACTCGGTATGAGATATTTTAGTGGCATTATTTGTAAAAAAATATGATTTTTTTACCCGTAGAAACGTCATGCTTATTTTCAATGCAACGATAATGTAACTGTTGCCCCTAGTCTATTTGGTGTATGTAAAAAAATAGAATTTTTTGTAGACAGAAGGATTCACTCATATTGACCGAATATTAATTATTATTGAGATTTTAATTATAATGTTGTTATTTTAGCAGTAAATTATTATATGTTGTGGTAAAATAAGGATAATTGCGATTTAATAACAACGGGTCTTTCGAAAAAATTACAAAATCCTATTTTATTTCGGGCTTCGATTTCTTCCTTATATTTTAGGTTAGGTAAAAGATAGCGATATACGGTTCTCTGACCTAGTAGGCTCTCATTTGGCTGTAGTTTGTTTTTAAAAAAATGTGGTATCGCTGCATTTAAATTTTTTGGGAAAATCCGATTTATTTGCGGTTAAGTCAGAAAACGCCATCTAGCGGCTAGGTAAGAAATCGCAATCACCCCACTCAAGACACGGTTGCTAGCCTAAGGAACGCCCTTGTCAACGACTCCAAACTTATTGAAATCCGTTCAGCCATTTTGAAGTTATTGACATTCATTTCCGAAAAAGTTCGAACACCCCCCACCACTTTCTTTTAAGGATAGAGCAAAAAGTGTTTTACCAAAGATTATCAAATTTATCTCGGCTCTAAAATGGCAATGCCTTCTACTATCTTTAATTTAAGAAAATTTTGCAAAAACAGGTTTTAAAATTTAAGATGATTATTACGCCCCCTGGCGGCCATTTCGGATATTTAAAAATAATTTCCAACGTTTTCTCTTGGCTCTATTACCCATGTTTTTTTTACCGTAAGTTTTTATGATGTTTCAATGGATAAGGTTTGAATTTCTGTGGTATTAAAAGAATGATACTTAGTTTGCCTTAATGCTATATATCCACAGTATCAGTTTGCGATGTCCAAGTATTTGCCGTTTTCTTATAAAATTTAATCGAACTTAGCTTAGTACACTGTCGTACAATATTTATTCAAAATCGTACCATATAAATGTCGACCTATAACTTCAAATACTAGAAGTTCTGGGAGCGATTACTTCGTTACTATGGTTTGTAACATGAAATAGTAATATATACAGCAAACATAGATTTCCAAGTGAATATTTCCTAGGTATTATTTGTACAAATGTATTTATACTTTTATATTAGTCACATTTGTGGCATATTTCAGTTATCAACGAGAAGAACAATTACAAGTCGGACACATCTGAGAAAAGACCCTGTGCATCTAGTTCTCTCGACGTCCCTGATGACCAGCCATTCAGACTCCTCTACCAGCTGAATGGATGGATCGATTGCCAGCGCCGGCCTATCCGACGCGACCGATCTAGGTGGCGTCACGACCGTAGACGATCCTCATTTGTTTTTCGGCGCCTTAGCCTGCTGAGATCCAGTTCATATTGTAGGGAAAAGCGAGAAGTAGTTATCGTAAATTTTCGGGGTAAAAAGTGTTGAGTTCACAAATTGGTGAGTAATCCTTAGATCAGTAGTTTAAGTTGAGAGGTAACGGTATAGCCATATAGTCCTGTATACTCTAGATTTGTGGTCATATTATTTCAGATTATACTGACAAACCATTTATTGAGAAATTCACTTGAAATGTATAATCTTGATTTAAAGTAACTAACATTTAGTATATCATGGCAGCATATAAAGATATCATTTTGAAACTGCTTTATCGTGTTTAGTGTCCGACAATTTGTATAAATGCAGACATAATTTATAGACGTATGTACAGAATTTTCTCAAAATGGCAAGTTAAAGCAATTGCAGAAAAATTACCAATATTACAGGAGCACTGCCCTTGACTTTTGACATGCGATGTCAAATTATTTTCAGGATATAAATGACATTTGTTTGTAATATACAGTGTGGCACAATAGCATGGAAACGGCCATTTTACTCGGAAGCCCCTGTATCAAACGGCTTAAAATTTGGGATATAGGCATAAACAATGATTTTGTATTCATTAGTGATATCTGAGACGTTTTCAGACCTACCGTTTACGAGATATTGACATTTAATTTTGATTTTCATATGGAACACCATGGATTCCTCGATTAATTTAGAATATGTATTGATAAATAAATAATGCTTTGAACTTATTTACGTCCCAGGAAAAAAATATGAATTTTTGTAAAGGTAGCGACTACCTTGGTATACCTTACTAAAAGTCACCAGTAAATGTTAAATAAAAATGTCAAAATATCAGTGTCGTGTTTTCTCGTACGTATTGCCACATTGATTTTATTGTCTGCAAAAATTTTTTTTGAGAAAAGAAAATAAAAAATTACGCGAATTTTTATTCAAATAACTCGTTGAACACACAAAGAGACAACAAATTATACAAAAAGTCTAAAATCAGTTGGGAGATTCCAAGAAAATTGTATGCTCTCTTCATGGAAGATAAAGTAAGAACTGATCAAAGACATATAAAAGGAAAGTAGACGGAGTAGGTCATTCATAAATTACCAAATGTTTGCATGCCAACATTTGAAATATTAACGTGGAGAGGGGATAAAATAAAGCAATGAAGATGAAGAAAATATAAAAATCTCGAAAAATAAATAGTTCGTTGTTAAAAAAAAATTTAAGACTAATATATTAATCGATAATTTAGAAATAATTCGAGCACCAACTTTAGGGGTTGATATTCGAAAAATTAATTATTTTTTTGTATCGATTATTATTATTTTCAAAGTAATTAATATTGAAATATGCACATCTCAAAAAAAATTTAAGTTACAGCTCGGGAAAAAACCAATTTACGGTTAATTGATAATTGATTAGAGGATTAATATAATAGAATAGAATGGAATATTTATTAACGCTTTTAGCATATACAAAAAAGATACACAAAATACTGCACAAGAACTTACAACTATTTAACTAGTAAATAAATTATTAACCATAAAAAATAAAATATATTCAGTATTATTTGATATCATTTGTAATAATATAATTACCTAGATGGTAAACAACAAAAGAAAATATTTAATCACCCAGATTAAAACTTACAATCAGTTAGGCCTTGTAAAATTCCATATTTTTTTTTTAATTTATTACATTTGATATTAAAGAAACCTATGTTTTTTTATTTGTATTTTCTTTTGCCAATTTTGATATTTGACATAATGGAGTGTTTACACCGTAGTTAGTCCTATGATATGTAACAAATATGTGTGAATTTCTAAGAGATCTGTGTGGGAGATGGAGTACCACCAGCTGCAGTAATTCCAGAGAATTGATCATATTATCACCGTCTATCGATATTCTAATAAGTCCGCTCACTCCAGCGTGCCGCGGAAAATACTGCCGTTGACCTTGAACACAATCGGCCTCGGTACAGCAGACGAATGCGTGCAGCTACGGTGTACGATCAATATGAATAGTCCAACTGCCGCTACCGATTATTTTTATACGGGGAGCGTTCTATTAGGAATAAATGATATGAATATGATTATGTATTAATGTTTGGATTAATTATTATTTGTTATGAAAAATTATTGACATTCTCTGTCTCATTTATAGCTACTTTGTAATAGTTATTTAGTATTATAATAAATAAGTAAATAATAAACGAAATATTATCTACGATATGGATAAAAATACCAGTAGGTATATAAAGTTAATACGAAACCCAGCAACAACTGGTATTGTTTAATTACGAACACAAATTACAAAATATAACAGGAAAATACCGACAATGGAACAATTTTAACCTGATATTTTCGGCTGTCGATAGTTATCGATATCTTATAACATTTTGTTATTAATATGACAAGTGCGTTGTCACAGTGGATGTCGTCTTTAACAAAAAAAAAAATGAAAACACCAACTAACCCGTGCTACACCCATATCTTAATCCAAACATTAAAAGTGTTTTCCATCTGGGGTTTTTTTATTCTTAATTAGTGGTTAAAACAGCGATCAAACTTACGTATTCTCATTTATAACTCAACTCATATACATAATTTGGGCGAAGGTAAATATTATAAATCCACGAATTTTAGGCTATTTTGATATTCTTTGGATTCATGAAAGTGATTTTTCAAAGCCATGCATGTAACGACACGTTTTAGGAATTTTCGTCTCGCAAGAGAGTTAACTTATATGACTCTCTCTCTTTCTCCCTCTTTCTCTTTTATGGAATCGGTAAAGAATTATTCAATTTTTATGAGACGAAGTGAAACTAACCGAAAGTTGATTGAAAGACTAACCCAAGCTATCTAAATGTATTAAAATTGATTATAACGTATCGGAACCGACTCAAATGACTTAAATAAGTTGAGACTTAGTGAAACTAACTGAAAGTTAATTAGACGACTAACCAAAACTAACCAAATGTATTAAAATTGATTATATCCTATCGGAACCGGTTCAAATATCTAAAATAAGCTGAGACTAAGTGAAACTACCCGAAAGTTGATTCGACGACTAACCCAAACTAACCAAATCTATTAAAATTGATTATAACGTATCGGAACCGACTCAAATGACTAAAATAAGTTGAGACTAAGTGAAACTAACTGAAAGTTGATTAGACGACTAACCAAAATTAACCAAATCTATTTAAATTGATTATAACGTATCGGAACCGGCTCAAAAAAGTAAAATAAGTTGAGACTCGATAACGAAGTATTCACTTCTATTACGTATACTGTGCTACTCGTGACTTTTTTTATATAAAAAATCATTAAAAACTTGTACAAATCTGCTGTAATTGCTACTACTTTGCTCTGCCGACTTTCAATGTATTATTGTTTTTATTGAAATCACGCAGACGGCGCAGGGCAGGTTTGTAGACAAGGCTGTGTTGCCAGATTTATTCTTTAATTCTATATGATTTTAAATTAAAATGGTACATTTTTCTGTTTGACAGTTTTATGTTAATCAATAATTGTGTTGTGCTGAATTTAAACCAATATCTATTATTACTGAAATTATTATTTTATATAACTAAGCTGATAAGAAATGATATTATTCATTGATCTATATCAAAGATCGAGAAGACGATTTGAGACGCATGACTATTTCTCTTGCTGACTATATTTTATTTCCTTATATTCCCTGCGTTTCTATACAAGCGTCTAGCGTCTGAGGTATAACAATTTGCAATAATGCGCAGGTGCCTTTAAGGATCAGCTTCTGTGCTTGTCATACTACGGCCCGGGTTCGATTCCCGTCGGTGACAAGACATGTTTTATGGTTATGTTTGTTAGTTGAGGTTAATTTTGGTTTTGTGTTAGGCAGGGTTGGTCGAGCGTGTAGCGCGACCGTCTCATTGCGCTTGTTTGATTAATTAGAGTTAGTTTCGATTGTTTTTGCTCAATCTGGGATACTGAAGACAAGCGCGCGTAGCGTGATTGATGTGAATAATTCTTTATCGAGTTTCAACTCATTTTATTTATATGAGCAGGTTCCGATAAGTTATAATCAATTGTAATACATTTGGTTAGGTTTGGTTAGTCGTCTAATGAACTTTCGGTTAGTTTTACTTAGTCTCAACTTATTTTAGTCATTTGAACCGGTTCCGATAGGTTATAATCAATTTTAATATATTTGGTTAGATTGGGTTAGTAGTCGAATAAACTTTCGGTTAGTTTCACGTAGTCTCATCTTATTTTAGATATTTGAACCGGTTCCCATACTTATAATCAATTTTAATAGATTTGGTTAGTTTGGGTTAGTCGCCGCATCAATTTTCAGTTAGTTTCACCTTGTTTCGACTTATTTTAGTGATTTCAGCCGGTTCCGCTAGGTTATAATAAATTTTAATAGATTTGGTTAGTTTGGGGTTAGTCGTCGAATCAACTTTCGGTTAGTTACACTTAGTCTCAACTTACTTGAGACATTTGAATCGTCTCCGATACGTTATAATCAATTTTAATACATTTGGTTAGTTTTGGTTAGTCTTCTAATCAACTTACCGTTAGTTTCACTTTGTCTCAACTTATTTTAGTCATTTCAACCGGTTTCGATAGGTTATGATCAATTTTAATAGATTTGCTTAGATTGAGTTAGTCGTCGAATCAACTTTCGGTTAGTTTCACTTTGTCTCAACTTATTTTAGATATTTGATCCGGTTCCGATACCTTATAATCAATTTTAATAGATTTGGTTAGTTTGGGTTAGTCGTCTAATCAACTTTCGGTTAGTTACACTTAGTCTCAACTTATTTTAGTCATTTGAACCGGTTCCGATACGTTATAACCAGTTTGAATAGATTAGGTTAGTTTGGGTTAGGCGTTCAATCAACATTTGGTTAGTTTCACTTCGTCTCATAAAAATTGAATAATTCTTTACCAATTCCATAAAAGGGAAAGAGGGAGAGATCACGTGTAGTTTACCCAACAGTCATCAACAGTACAATAAGAAAAACTACGCTTATCCATCTTAAAAATAGCGTATAGCGTAAAGCGTGCGAAAACTGTTCCATAAAAATAAATTCACACCGTCCGATTGCGAAAGTACTTGCGAAAACTGAGTCACGGCTAAGCCGTGACACTGACGTGTAGCCGATGAGCGAGGGATTTGCGCAGGCAGGAGGGAAAATTTTCGCGGCACGCTCGAGTGAGCGGACTTATTAGAACATCTATAGACGGTGATATTATTAACTATTTTAAATAGAGTACATAAATGAAAATATTGACGTCTAGAATCCAAAGTGCAAAGATTAAAAAGTTGCATAATATGTTATACCCAATTTTTATGCAATAAATCTCAGACTTTTTTGCACTCTTTCAACTTCATTTTTACTTGTGGAATAGTATGGACACCATACTGGAACTGCATATTCCACTACAGATCCAACAATAGCACAAAATAAATCTTGCAACATATATTATTGAAATCATTCAAAGTACGAATCATAAAATCTAACATTTTTTATGCTCTGCTTACAGCCATCTGTATACGATCCAAAAAGTTCAATTTAGAATGAAACCAAATGCCTAAGTCCTGAACAAAGACAATTCTTTCTAAATCAGCAGAATTAACATTATAAGTGCAACGGATAGGATTCTTTTTCTAGTAAAAGAAATAACTACATTTTTCGACATTTATTTTAAGTATAAATAATTTTCATTACACCATTCAAAAAGTTGATCGATGCCATGCTGCAAATCTTCTGTATCTTTGAAACAATAATTTATAATTTTATAGAATTTAAATCCGGACTTTTAAGATAGAGAAATTCGATTTGTATTTTTAAAGGCTATCCGATACATTTCATTGCTGCCAAAAATGTCAAAATATGTTAAAAAATTTGTCAGCTTTGTGGCAGAATAGCTCCTAAAAAGTTAAGAGGGAAAGTGCAAACCGTAATTCTGTAACTATTTGGGTTTTATGACAAGTCAAAGATGAAAAATTGTTAGTTTTAAAAACGCCTCCATGTTGTTTTGAATGGTGATAGAACCGTCTAATATTATGAAATCATAAATTACTGAATGATACGTTTGAAATGAGGTATCGCAAGACACGCCTTTCTATTTAAAAGTTCCAACATGGCGCTCGTCCGCCATTTTAATCATTGCTATTTGTACCCCTACATTTTGTAACAAACAAATCAGCGTTTTAAAAGTTCATAAGCAACAGTGTATTTTTACAGATCTCTATTTGTATAAGGAAATTAAAAAAAGTATTTTCCGTTCGCCTTTGGATTCTGTTCGCCTTGGACCCTTCTGCAAAATTTAAAATAAGAACAACAAACGTGTTTTCTTGTAGTTTGTACAACCGCCTTTATGCCTATTCTTTATATTTTTTAGTTTGCATTAAAACTAAAACAATATTTTAAATTTTACACTTATAAAGTTTAAAAGTTTGATGACTACAGCTCGAAAACGAAATGTCACCGAAAAACATGAGCTTTAAGCTATCAACGTTCCAAAATATAGTTAACTACCTAAAAATTGTTTAAAACGGTGAGCATATAAGTACAAATGCACTTTTAAAATATTTTTCCAATCCTAGCGTTGCACCCCACATGCTGCATAATCCGAGTTCCAGTTTTTCTGCTATTCGGATTGACTTCGTATATACTATACGATTATGAGTGTGTTTCAAAGATATATGAAAAGCAACAAACCGAAACGGCAAAAACGCGATGAACATGGCAGCCAGTTTATTCTAGACGATTGGCCGCTACGCGACGTTGTTGGCGTGTGCGACAAGAGAGAGTACCGCTGATTTCGTGACCAGTTTACATAACGTTTCTAGCGGAAAATAGGGTAATTTTTCAGTTTAATAACAATTGGAATTTTCTAAAAATGTTTTTCTTCTTTATTTCGACACTTTGAAAAGACGCTTTTGACCATTAGAATGTTGCGCAATTTTAACTACAGTAGCTTCTGACAAACAAGCTATCGCTGCTTGCAAAACTAATGCCCTTGTGAGCGATGTAGAAATTAAACTGTCTAAGGAATCATCCCATAAACCGTCCTTCTATCTGGACCCGCTGACTCCCCCAACAGTTAAATTAACACAGGCCGCCAGTAAGTCTAACGACTCTAGTAATCGTTTCCTTATAGCAAGGCTAAGGGAACCTGCTATCTTCAGAGGCATTAGGTTGTACCTTGCCTATTTGTATGACCAACCTGCCTGGGTATGCTACGAGGGATTTACCAACATAAGCATCATATTATTTCTAGCATCTGAAGGACTGCCAATCCAGGATGACTATTACGTAAGGTCTACCACGACTTTCATGCTGCATATGGGTTTAAACACACTGAAGTGGAAGAAGATCTTTGTACCTACAGATCCCATGTTGTTTCGGAGAGGACGATTCAGTTTCAGAAGTCCTGAGATGGTCACCAAAAATACTTTTCCAGTGGTTCCCCGAAGAAAAATTTTTAAGCAGCTTGACATGTCCTGAGCGACTAAATTCCTCTAAACCTGACGTCAGGTTTAGTATGGTTCTTATTAATGTTGCCTCATTACGAAATAAGACTGATGAATTGTCTTTGTTTTTGGAGGAATCAGGTTTCCCCCAACTAGTTGCAATTACAGAGCACTGGCTGAGTGAGAATGAACCGCTTTATGTTGAAAAGTACTCCACAATAGCCAGATATAATCGGAAAAACTCGGCTCATGGGGGAACACTGATTCTTTCCTTAAACGAGGGCTTTCCCCTGTAACTAAATTTGATCATCTCCAATCGTATAACTTTGAGATTTCAATTGTATACAATAAGAACTTTGATTTACACGTAATTTGTATATATAGAGCGCCAAATTCCGATATGCAATTGTTCTTTAATAACCTGCTAAGCTTGCTAGACGGTCTGCCGGTGAAAGGCAAGAAAATGTTGTGCGGTGATTTAAATATTGACTACGCTACCGCTTGTGCTGCCCAAAAGTCATTAATTTCCATTTTTGACTCTTTTGGTCTTTCAATGCATGTAAACTCTCCAACTCGGATTTCTAATAATTCCTCTTCTATCATTGACTATGTAGCGTCCGACTTTCCTTCAACTGATGTCCAATCGACAGTAACTAGCGCTGGTCTCTCAGATCATGAGGCAGTAATCTCCAAATTCAATATTTCTTACAGGCCCTCAAAAAAAAGTCGCCACCTAGGTAGAATCTTCTCAGCCTCCAATTTTTCATCCTTTCGTAACCTTTACCTAAAGACGAACTGGACTTTTGAATCAGGTGAACTTGATTCTGACTTTAGTGGTTTCTTAAATAAAGTTATAAATGCATTCAATAAAGCCTTCCCGCTTAAATCCATTAAACCTAAACGTCACAAACCATGGACCATGAAAGGCCTACGCATATCTGCAAAAAATATGCGTTCCCTCTCATTAGTGAAGGGAAAATCGGATTATTTTTGGAATCGAATATCTTGTATTCCAATACTTTTGAGAATCGAATGATTATTCGAATACAAAGAATCGAATTATTTGGATTAGTTGCGATATCCCAAATGTTTCAATTAGCGATTCAACCTCTCGAGATTTCGAGTGACTTCGAAGTACCATTCTAAAATTTAAATTTACAAATTGTCTGATATGGATTATTTGATCTTGATGTCTTCATTCTTGATACATTTAAGCACAAGACCAAAATCTTTTACAAAAATTAGCGAAAGCATTCACGATTAAAAAATTAAATATTGGTGAAAAGTTATTTTGTTTAGATATTATGTAAAAGTTTATTAAAGATTTACTAAAATCATCACTTTTTAATAATTTAAATTTGAATTCCCAAAACTCCATATCTTCTGCATATTGCAAAAATATGTAGGTATGTCATACCTGCCGACTACCGCATTTAAAATTAATAATATGTTTACTACAGAAGAAAAATATTCAACAATTAAAAAACTACCACAGTAATTAAACTACTCTATTTCATACTTTTTATCGTATAGCGTTTTCGATTATTGTTCACCATATTACAAAACAAAGCCCGTTGCTCAGACGGCAGACCAGCATAATCGAACAAGTTATATTATAATCGCATGTGACGCGAATTGTGCCGATTCATATTTAATTTCGATTCACCCAGCATTCGACGGACGATTAATTCGTTGTTAGCGCATTCGAATATATCTGGTATTCGAATTCTTCGTTGAGAATCGAATGCATTCGAATGTAAGCCAGAATCGAATACTTCGATTATTTGTATTCGAATAGTCTCTTCACTACCTCTCATACATAAAAAAATTCACTAACTCCATTCAAGTTCTTGAATTCATTTCGAATTATAGGAAGATCTACCTAAAACTTATCAAGACAGCAAAGAAACTATATTATCAAAATCGTTTATCAACTGCTAAAAACGTATCCAAGGAGACCTGGTCCATTATTAACGATCTTAGAGGCAAAACAAATTCCGCGAATCAGAGCATGCCAAAACCAAATGATTTAAACGAATATTTTGTCAACGTGAGCAAAAATGTTACCTCTGGTATTTCTCCTTCTCTCGACCCTCTTTCGTTTCTTCCTCCTAAAAAAAGTCGCTGATAGTTTTTTCCTAAGCCCTGTGACCAACCTTGAACTTCTTCAGGTAGTGACCAGCATAAAGAGTAAATCAGCGTGTAGCACTGATAATCTGTCAATTAAAATTTTCTTAAACCTCCCACTTCCAATTCTGGATGTCCTAGATTCCTTAATTATTTTCACGAAAGGTGTTTTTCCCGGATGCCTCAAAACTGCGATAATTATTCCTCTTCATAAGGGAGGTGAAAAAGATGTTTTATGCAATTATCGTCCAATTGCTCTGTTGCCTGTACTCTCTAAAATCATTGAAAATTTATTAAAAAATCGACTCATGCCATTTCTCCTTAGACATGGCATACTGTCCCCGGAACAGTTCGGATTTTTACCAAACAAGTGTACTAATGACGCCATGTTCTCGTTGCTTCACGATGTTTACTCATCCCTTAACAACAATCTCCCCACTGCTACAGTCTTCTGTGATTACGCTAAAGCGTTTGACTGTGTGTGTCATTACATCTTGTTAAGAAAACTAAATTTTTATGGAATTCGTGGTATCCTTCGAACTGGTTTCAATCTTATCTTGAAAATAGACAGCAGTTTGTTAGAGCGAACGGTTCTGATTCTGATTGCAGATTAATTACCAGTGTCGTTCCACAGGGCTCTGTTCTAATATATATTAATGACATTACATACCTAAAAAGCAATGTAAGAATAACTTGGAGTGATTCTAATACTTTCTCCCTACACTCTAATATATTCAGCGATCTCGTCACAATCCAAAGGTGGTCTGACTCAAATTGGCTGTGTTTCAACGTTGATAAAACGGTAGCCTTATCTTATAAAACAACCTTACAACAACCTTTGGTACTTCACAACAGCAATATTAAATACGTTGAATCGGCTAAATTCCTAGGTTTGAATATTAGTGCCAACCTTAAGTGGCACATATTGATTCTTTAACAAAAAAACTTTCTTCTGCCTGCTTCGCAATTCGATCGGTTTCGAAGGAACTAAGGCTCACTTACTTCTCTTTGTTTGAATCTCATCTTCGCTACGGCCTTCCCTTTTGGGGCTGCTGTAACACCGAGCAATTTCGTACCATTTTCAAACTTCAAAAGAGAGCAATTCGTTATTTATTTGGTCTTAATGGCAGAGCTCATTGCGAATACTACTTTAAAAAATATAAAATTCTTACGCTTCCTGCTTTGTTTATTTTAGAAACAACTTGTTTAATACGCAAATATCGAACCATATTTCCCGAAAGGCCACAACATGAGTACCCAACAAGAAATTCGAGTCAAAACATTTACCTTCCTTTTCCCTCCTCTGAATTAACAAAAAATTATATTCTTTATAATTTCAAGAAGTTATACAATACATTCCCGCTACTTCTTAAATCCATCACTACATTTGCTAAATTTCGTGAAAAAACGAAAGCTTACCTACTATAAAGACCTTATTATTCTATAAATGAGTTTTGCGTGGATTAGATTTTATTTTCTTCTCCATTAATTTCAACTAATCGCTAATCGTTATTAAATTCTTCTGTTGGGCATCATGTGCGGTGCTGAAGAGAATTTTATAGTAGGTATAGGATTATCTTTTTGACGAATGAGCGATTTTTCGGATATGCAGGAATTACACAAAATTAAATACCAAGCTAGCAATTTTAGTCATGTTTTGTTTACTTTTACTGGGTATTTCAACTCTGCAGCCTATGCACATTGTCCGAGTCAAGTTCACCGACATGACCTTCCTTATTTTTCCCAACAGCACGCTTCGCTACATGTTTTGATAACACTGAGTTTCTTTACCCTATGTTTTGTGTACTTCCTGTGGATCTGGTTCAACTGCTTATGATGTTCTGTAATATAGTTTTTTTTGTTAAATCGTGACCAATTTCAACTTGAAAATTGCTTGTTGTTCTATTTTTATCGTATATATTATTGTACATGTTAAGTTTTGTTTTGTTTTGTATTTGCTCTACTATGGTTAGTTTATTTATTTTAATTCGCTTTGTCCATAAAATTTATTTGAATTTTTCTGTGGCAATAAAGACTTTGACTGACTTTGACTTTTTTTTGTGTTTTCAATTTCATTTAAAGTTTTGTATTATAAATGGGTATATGTAGTATTATAATCTATCTAATCAAAATTTATATTTTGACATGCTCTATTTTCTAATAAATCTAATTTTTCTGTTACGTTATTAAAAACAAGCTGCCGATTTTCAATGATACAGACATACTCTTAAGTGTCATCGGCAACAACGCCGCAGGAGCGGTAAGTAATACTAGGGCTTGCCTACTATTTTATACGACAGGAAAGAAGAAGGGGAACAATGTTGGCGGGTTCATATTTAGTAAACAAATAGGTCTACTCTTTTTTTTATATGTCTTTGGAACTGATCGCCTAAAAAGTGCAACAAATGATGCAAAAAGTTTAGAAATATTACAAATGTTCATCTAATGCCCATACGCAACAGGAAGAAATGTTGAACAAACAATAGAAGACATAGATTTCCCCTTTACAAAATAATGGTAAAAAATAATAAAGGCTTAAGTAATACAGTAACAAAAAATAATAAAATACATAATATCTATCTAAATAACGTGGTTTTTATCTAATTAAATGTTCAAAATGCTTTCCTTGTGCTGCTTGCCGGTGGGCAAGTTGAAAATAAAATTTTTGTATTTCGGATGCCTCGTGGAGAATCAGATTTCTTAAGTCTACAAGATTTTCAGGTTTAGTTTTATAATTTACATTTTTAAAATGGCCCCAGAAGAAGTAATCCAAAGGCGAGAGATCGGGCGACCTTGGCGGCTACTTAATAGATCCTCTTCTACCTATCCATTTATTAGGAAATGTCCTATCCAAGTAATCCCTCACTACATTGCCATGTTGAAACCTAATGTTAGCAAAATTTGGCGTAGCTAAATTTTCAATTTCTAGTATAATTAAGTTTTGAAGCAGGTCTAAATATTTTTCTTTTGTTAAATTTCCCTCAATAAAAATGGCCAACAATTTGTGTTTCAAACAATCCAGCCCAAACATTTAGTTTTTGATGTTGAGTCCTTACTTTTCTCATCCAATGCGGATTTTCATGAGACCAGGACCTGCAGTTATGCCTATTAAGCACACCAAAATTTTGGTTTTCATCCAACTTCATAACATCGCAAAACTTCATTCTCCTATCATCTCAGAAAGTCATCTTTAGAAAGTTCTTGAACCAAATGAATTTTGTAAGGATGAAATTTATTTGCATCTACAATCGTTTCAATCGATGCATGACTAACATCTACTGCATGTGCAACATTTGTTCCTGAAGTGTGTGGGTTTTCGACGAACCATCAGTAATGTTTCTAAGCTTTTTGTTTCATTTGTTGCACTTTTTGGTCGAGCAGTTTTTGTTTGTCTCGAATAGTACCTTTTTCTTCGAATCTCGTGATGGTTTTTTTGTACAGTAGATTTTACAATAGGGTTGCGATCCGGGAATTCATCGTTAAATAAATTCGCCACCTCTTGAAATGACCTCACGCGATCTCCATATTTTCGCATTATAAGAATTATGAACCGCTCTTTTTCATTTAAGCGAGTCATTTTACTTCTTATTACTAGCACAATGTAAATTATCACGACACTGACATTTTTTATTTAACATTTACGGGTGACTTTTAGCAAGGTATACAAAGGTAGCCGCTACCTTTACAAAAATTCATCATTTTTTCTTGAGAAGTAGATGCGTTCAAAGCATTATTTTTTTATCAATACATACTCTAAATTAATCAAGGAATCCGAAAAAAAATATAAAATGCATGGTGTTCTATAAGAAAATCGAAACGAACTCTTTTTTTATATATTGCGATGGTCTTATGCAATAACGGCATAACTCAAAAAATAACTTTTTCCACGAAAACGATTTAAAGTTTCTAGGTTTTTATAATTAACTTTTTGCGTGCTTTACTTAATTTTAGCAAATTTTAGTTAACCAGATTTAAAATATTCCTATTATTCCCTATAATTTTAATTTTAATAACACCAGTATAAAATTTTTGCCTTAAAATTATTTTTAAAGAATTTTTCTCTTAGTTGTGTCGTTATTGCATAATTTCTATTCATTTTTTTTTTAATTTTTTTTAATCATATTAAATTTTAAAATAAATTAAGTAGCGTTCAATAATCAGACATTAAAATTTAAAATGAAACAAGTCTATGAAGAAAAAAACAAGATTTATTAAAAGAAAAAATACAAAATCCGGTAATGTCCAACAAAAATCAAATAAGACGGCTTTCACATTATTTAAATGTCACACGAAAAGCCACATAAACTAAAAGTAAAAGGAACATACATTTTTGTAAGGGAAACAAAAAATAGCGCAGAACAAATAATATCGGATTGCTTGTTTACAAATTCCGATAATATGCTTCATTACATTACATTTTTTTCCACTAACTTCAGAATTCGTTCCTTTTTTTCATCAAGACCTAAAGCTTTGGCATACAACGGGATTAAAATTTCTTTTATAGATAGTGTAGATCTACTCCCTCTAGTATTTTTCTTTACTTCGACACAGTACTTAAAAAATATTTTATTTGGGTCAGTTTCAGTAACGGGAACGATATAAATATCTGATATTCTTACATTTTGTTTTCAGTAAATCCAACACCTTTCACCTTAGTAGCTAAATTTTTAAAGTTGAAAAATAATTGATTATTAATTTCGCGACCAACGTAGGGTTTTCGTTTTTTTAGCTGCTCTCATAATTGCAATATATTGTTGTGGAGTGTAGATAGGCCTACGTTTTAATGATTTGGTGACCTCTCACTGTAATTGCGGCATGTGCGCTATCACCCTCATTTTGGGTGTGGTTTAGCTAAAAACTTATGAGTAATAGAATTGATAAGGCTATATTCTCGCATGGCATATTCATACATAAGGAAGACATATCTATTCTTAGTCTGTCCGCAACAGTTATCGGAATAAAATATTAAATATATTTTGTTATCTAGTTTGCTAGCTTCTTCCTGCCACTGTGTGATATACATCCATAAACACGTAGCAATTTCATTTGCACCTCTTATACCTTCTGTTTCGGCCCCGGTGTAACATGTGTTATGTATTTACCTTTAGGAATGAAATTACTATCACTTCTTGATTGCCATTATCGTATATTATGTCGAAACTTACAAAATTCTTAGGAACTAAAAATTGCTTGAAACAACCGTTGACATGACGCCGACAAGACTGTCAATCAGTCCAGACATAGCCGACTTCGTTTCTTACATATATTTTAGGGTTACTGGTAAAGCTATGTTTGCACTGATATAAGTATCTAACATTTTCCCCTCCTACTTAAAAAAAAACTTACAAATTTAATTTATGAGGTGGTTTTATAACTCTACCTGACCTAGAAACTAAGCGGGAAGTGTTGGGTGTACCAGCATTACTTGAAGTGTTATCAATCTTAGGAGATATTATTTTATTAGACATTTGGCTCGCTTGCTCTGGTGCATCCATAACTTCTTGTTCAGTTAATTCATTTTTTATTTGACAAGGTTCTGAATTAGTCACAACAGGATATGATACATTTGAGCTCATAGGATTTATATTTTCATTGTTCTTAAAGTTAACACCGGTCATGTTTTCACTGTTAGGTATAGGCACTTCACCACAAGGATTCGCACGGATATCATTTACGTGAACGAACTTAATATTATCATCTATTTGCACAAGGTAAGTAGAATGACTCATGATTTTTACAATTTTTCCTTTTTGCCACAATTTTGATTGCAATTTTTTTACAAATACAAGGTCATTCAATGAATACAGTTTTATTTTCTTGATAATGTCAGAGTTTAGTTTCGGTTCTTTGTTTCAAATCTAGTCCTTGGACGAATCTTAAATAAACTTTCAGCTGGAGATAATCCAGTAGCACTAGAAGGCGTATTTCTATACGTAAATAAAAAATTTCCAACCGATTGAGTATAGTGTTTTTACCAATTTCCTTACCCTGTTCAAGAAAAAGAGACTTCTCTAAAACTTTCTTCACCGTTTGGACAGCCCTTCCAGCAATTCCGTTGCTTTGTGGATGATATGGATGGTGGCGTTTTAACGGATTTTATTCCATTTGCCTGACAAAAAGCATTAAATTCAGAAGAATTGAATGGCGGACCGTTATCAGATATAATTTCAACAGGTAACCCAAAAACCGAAAAAAATTGTTTTAATTTTAGTATAGTTTGTTTTGCGTTTGAACCCTCATTCATTAATTTGACTTCCACCCATTTAGACTTATTATCCACTAGAATTAAAAAGCTATGGTTATGTTTATGAAAAAAATCTATATTTACTCTGTAAAAATTATTAGGTGCATTAGGCCACGGAAGTAATACACTACTGTTCGAAAAGTTCTGCGTTTCCTGGCAAATATTACACGAACTAATAAATTTTTCTATAAATTCATTGACTCCCGGCCACCAACAGTAGGATCTCATAAGCATTTTTGTCCTCACAATACCTAGATGTTGATCATGGAACAATACCTAGATGTTGATCATGGAAAAGGTTTAAAATATCATTATGTAATGCTTCAGGTATAACAACTTTAATTCCCACAAGCAAACAACCATTTTCTACAGAAAGTTCGAGTTTTCTTTTAAAATAGGGCCTTAAATTATCTTCAGGAATATAGTTTGGCCACCCCCTAAGTGTTAAATCTAACACTTTTGACAAAATTGTATCTTTTTGGGTAGCAGAAGCTATATTATTAGGTAACGAATTCAAAGGGATATCATAACTTAAATTAAATGAGAAAAGGGACTCTGAGATCTCAGTTTTAGTTTCCATAGGTAGACGCGATAAACCATCAGCGTTTGAGATTTGACTTACCTTTTTATACTGTATATCATAATCATATGCAGACAATGTTATAGCCCAACGTGTAATACGAGCTGCTGCAGTTACTGGAATATTTTTATTTTTACCAAATATGAACTGCAATGGTTGATGGTCTGAAAACAATATGAATTTTCGACCAAAAATATACTTATGGAATTTTTTCAAACTGAAAATAATGGCTAAACTTTCTCTTTCTAAATTTGAGTATAATTGTTCCACACGAGATAAAGTACTCGATGCAAATAAAACAGGTTTATCATTCCCCTTTATTTTATGACTCAATACAACACCTACTTACTCCATAACCAGATGAATCACAGGTAATATAAATAGGTTTTTGAGGATCAAAATGTGTTAAAACATCATCAGAAGTAAGCAAATTTTTGTTTTCCTGGAAACTTCTTTCATATTCCTGGGACCAAGAGAACTCGGTACCTACTTTACATAAATTATATAAAGGTTTAAGCTTTGCTGACAACATATGAATAAATTTACCATAGTAATTTAATAAACTCAAATAGGCTTTTAACTGAGTAATATTTTGTGGTGTTGGAGCTTTTTGAATACATTCAATTTTTTCATTTGTAGGATGAATTCCAAGAGAATCTATTTTATGACCTAAAAGTGAACACATTTTTCAAAAAACTTGCATTTATTCTCATTAATTTTCACATTAATTTTTTTTTAACCTAATCAAAACATTTGTTAAATTTTGATGGCATTCTTCTATTGTTGAACCATGGATTAAAATGTCATCTAAATAACACTTTGTTTTTGGTAACCCTGACAAAATAACATCCATAATACACTGAAAAATACCAGGAGCTGAACTAACCCCACATGTCAAACGATTAAATCTGAACAAACCTATGTGTGTATTTATTGTAAAAAGCTGTTTTGATGCCTCACTAATTTGAAGTTGTTGATAGGCCTAGGCCCGGATTAAGCTTCTGCGGGGCCCGGGGCTCAGTTTATATGTGGGGCCCCCTTTGGAGGGGGCCAATAATTTATAGGATACCCAAAATTGGTATTAAGGGAAAATGTATTATTTTCGGATTTGCACACTCGCGTAAGTAAAAAGCACTGCATAACTCATCATAAACCATATTTATATATTAAAAGTATATTATAAATATATGTATATTTACATGGATTTTTTTCTAGCTTTTAAAATAGAAAATGTTTCTATTATATCAAAGCTCAGTGAACACAAAGGATCATTCTCAATACTCATTAAAGTTAAATGGGACAGTCTGTCTTCACCCATACTTGTTCTGTATTTGTTCTTTATGAATGATAATTTTGAAAACGATCTTTCGGTTTCACAGTTAGTGATCGGAATACATAAATAAATCCTTAAAGCTATATAAACTTCCGGAAACACATCTAACAAATCTTTTTCAATTAAAAGGCTCAAATGGAAAGAGAGACTGGTGATAGGTTCATCATTTTTTAATGTTTTTAAATATGCAGAAAACTGAAGTAGTTCTTGAACCAAGTTGTCTCCTAGATCATCAGAATAGTGAAAAATTAAGTTTCTAGCTTTAGTAGTTATCTCTTCACTAGAAAGCATGGGTAATTGACCAATGAATCAAAAAATGTCGCTGACTTCCTTGCAAGCTATATTACGTTTTTCAAGCTCGGATCGAATTTTATCTATTATCGGTAGGTACGATTCTATGCGAAATTTATCTTGACCTTGTCGCGGTATTTCTGTTGAATCATCTGCTAATTTTTTGATGCCTCTACGTTCATACCCATCTTTGTAAAACATATTTAAAACTGAAGACATACCTTTGGCTTTTTTCTCTAAAGATTCGAATTGGCCTCGTAGGTCGCGAACAAACTCTATCAACGACACTAACATTTTTTGTCCTGTTATGACATCAAGACCGGGTTTTTGTAGGTACTTACTTGTGGCATCAAATCGCTTCAACAATTGATTCCAGAACGTAGTCATAAAAGCTGTTTCAAGTCTTGTAATTTTTTTTCTTTAATGAAAATGCGTCATCTCTCGTATCTTTTTTTTCTGAAAGGCTATCGGCTAATTGTTGTAAAGCATTGAAAATGCCATCATAACTGTTGACGAGAGATTTTACTGCTTGTTCGCGACAGGACCATCTTGTCACAGAGAGTGACTTTACACCTAATACTTTGTGTTCACTATTTTCTTCATTTTGTTTTTTGATGTTTTTAATTAAAATTTCTCAGCGATGTGTAGATGCAACAAAAAAAGCATATAATTTCTGCAAAAAACCAAAAAAACTTATGGCTTCAACACATTCATCAACGCTAGATTCTCCAACTAAATTTAATTAATGAGCTGCGCAAGGGACATAACGGGCAAGTTCATTCCTATTCTTGATTTCTGCTTGAAGACCTTTATATTTGCCAAACGTGTTACTAGCATTGTCATAAGTTTGTCCTCTGCAATTTTTAATTTTCACGGAGTTGGTAAGTAAAAGAAACAAAATTTCGTCCGCCAACGATTTTCCTGTATGAGTATGAATAGGAATAAAGCAAAGAAATCGTTCTAGAACTTGTCCATTCCAACAGTATCTAAATACAACAGAGAACTGACCTACATGAGAGAGGTCAGGTGTAGAGTCTACAATTATAGAATAATATTTTGCCTCCTTAACCCATTAGTGCCTAAAGTTTAGCAAGATTAAAAATAATGTTATTTTTATGAATTCTGACATATTTTATTACAACATAAAGGAAATGTATCAAATTTTTTTTTTCTTACAAAAAACAAAAAATACAGGTGATTCGATATATCGGATTGTATGCAAATTGACTAGATAAAGAAATTAAAATGTATGATAATTTTTTAAACAATGTTTTGGATGCAGTCCAACTTGGCATTTGGAGCAAATAAATTTGTTCTTACTCCCGCAATTTCCACACACTCTTTCAGTATTTACATAGTCTGACCAGTGATCGCGACCATCGTAACGAACATCGTTCACTGAATTCTGTAGTATTTTTCCTTTCATCGGCTGAGTGCCATGTGTTTTGATGAGACAGTTTGCTAGGTTTCTTCGAAAATTTATCAAATAATCACAATCTTTTTCTATAGGACATATCCTTTTCACCAACAGCCATGCATTGGTTACTGAAACATCCAGCAAGTAACAAAATATGGACTACCATATTCTGGTTCTATATTTGGCTACCAACTGGTCCATTTTGTCAACGCCGCCCATGCCACTATTATATTTTTGGAATAGTAAAGGTTGAACTACAGCAATTTTTATTGTTGTGAATAGAGCCAGTCGCGCAGTAACCAAGTTGTGTCAAATTCCATGCCGAAATAGGCTCACGTACGAAAAGTAGTTGTCGAAAAATAATTTAAATCCTTTAGTAGGAGGTATTCTGGAAGTCGTTATCAGAGATAATACAGTATCACCTCCTAACCCAAAAACATTTTCCTTGTCGCTTCATATAAGTATCTAATTGTTATATCGTGGTGAAATAGTGAAATACGTCACTTCCGGAAAAGTCGAGTTAATTTGGGGAATTTCATGAAATCATGAAATAACTAGGTTTTTTAAGAAGTGTGACGTATTTCACTATGAGACTATGACACATAAATAAAAAGTGTCAATTTATCTTTGATAGCTCGCATACGGCAAAAGTTGGCAATAAAGCATACAATCCGATATATCGGATTTCAGTTTTAGGCTCACATATTTACATAATATTGTAAATTTATGAGCAGATTACTACTCGATCATGTCAGGTGGTTTACTACACATACAAATTTCACTAATTTTGAGGTCGACGTTGTCAAAAAATTAAAATAAAATCGAAAATACTTGCCCTTGTCGTCTCGTTGAATAGAGCCATGGATCCATGTTGCTTTTAGTGCAGTTTTAACTTCTTTAAGGCATTTATCGCACCGTAAAAATTAAATAAATAAGAAGTTCACACCTGAAACATGTCACTAACGCCTGTTACAAAAGCCAGCTTAGGCTTATACAAAAGTAGGGTGGCATAAATACGACATCCGATTTATCGGATCTTATGCACTAATGGGTTAATTTCATTTATAATTTTGTCAAACAGTTTTTTGCCCATATGTCTGATCAATTCTTCACAAACGGTCTTAGAGAGATAGGACAATCTGCCTTTGCCCTTCTGTCCAAAATTTGCCAAATGTTGGCATAAAAAAGGGTCGAATTTTGAAATTAATTCTAGAATTCCTAAATAAATGCCATTATGTGGAGAACAGAATCTTTCGTCATCACCTCGAAAAGCTAGACCCCTTTGAGCAATGAATTTGACAACCTCAACAACACGTTTAAAAACATTTTTCCAATACACGATTTCTTTGTTTAATGATTTTGTCATTTCTACATCTATTTTGGAAGAAAATAAATACGTTTTCCAGATTAAAAGATTTTTATGATGCTCCACAAAATGCTCGTGAGATTTTACTTTTTCCTCCGCCTTTTTCCAATAAGAAAATCCGGTTGTAAATAAATTTAGATATGTGAGGAAATAATATATCGATGCCGCATTGTTTGGGGGCCCCTTGTAATGATGGGGCCCGGGGCTATAGCCCTCATAGCCCCTCCTCCTTAATCCAGGGCTGGATAGGCCCCTTTCAGATCCAAAACGGTAAAAAATCTACCACCACTAAGGCTAGCAAAAATATCATTTGGTAATGGAAAAACACAATGATCACTATCTATTGACCTATTTAGTGTTTTCTTAAAATCAACACAAATTCTAATGTCATTTGAGTTTTTCTTTGGGACAATAACAATCGGACTTGCCCAATTACTATGAGAAACTTTAAATAATATACCATTTTTAGAAGTTCCTCTTCAACTTTAGGTTTTAATGAGTATGGCATCTCATACGCTCTATGACAGATAGGTTTCATACCTTCTTTTATTTTAAATTCAGCTTTAAAATATTTTATGAATGAATTTGGCTGATCGACAAACAAACTGGCAAATTCATTTTTAACTTTCGAAATTAACCCAAGTCTGACATTATCTTGCTCTACTTGATATATTTTATTAAGAATTGACTTATCAGGACATATCTTTGACTCATCTAGAAGTAAGTTTACTGGCTGATCATGCTTAATAACTACACTACAATCTAATAAAGTATTTCTCCAATTGTGATTTAAAACATTTAACCAATTACGGCCTAACAAAGGCACATCAGATCTTAATACAACTAAAGGTAATGAATACATCTTATCTAAATATTTGATATGAACAAAAAATTCACCCAAGATTACTGCCCTTTGACCCGTAAGAACTCGTAACTTAAATTCAACAGGATTTAATACAATATTAGAAAACAACTCTCTATAGTTTTGTTCATGTATGACAGAACGAACAGCACCAGAATCTACTTCCATATTTACCAACTTATTATCTAAGAGCATTCTAACGTTTAGAATATCACTAAATCTAGTTTTTAAAGACTTTATGACACACTCACCCATGTCCTCATCTAACAGTCCTAGTTCCAAATTATCATCAGACTCCCCAGACTTCTGCCTTTCTTGACCTTCCTCTAACTCATGAACTTTTGCTTTGCACAGCATCGACTTTGCTGTATGACCTAATTGACCACAACCAAAACACTTCCATCCTACTGCAGGACACTTACTGTTATCGAAATGGGTACGACTACATCGTTTACACTTTTGCTTCTTAGTTGCTTGACCTGACTGTTGATTAGACCTTGACCGACTTCTATTTGGATTAAAAACATGTTTATTATATGGCTTTTCAGACATTTTATTTACTTGACAAGACTCGGGACCCATAGCTTTCAATTGACCTTCTGCCAACTCTATGCCCACTGCAGTAGTGTATGCTTTCTCAAAAGTAAGACCATCTTCTGTTAGTAATCGATGCTTTATACTTTCAGACTTTAAACCACAAACTAATCTAACTCTTAGTGAATCATTTAAAAAGCACCCAAAGTCACAAAACTTAGCTAGATTTTTCAATCGAGCCGAAAAGGTTTTAATATCTTCGGGTTGTTCTTGATATGCTGTATGAAATCGATATCTTTCAGCAATAATCAATCTTCTTGGACTGTAATGCTTTTTTAATTCTTCGACCAACTCGTTGTATTTTTTTCCACTAGGCAGTGTTGGTGCTAACAGATCTTTTAAGACACCATAGGCTTCTCCCCCTATTAAAGTAAGTAGGCAAGTGTATTTTTAAAATATAATTTGCATACTCGTGTTTTAATTTCAGCTTGAGTAAGGCAGTAATAATATGAAGGTACTGTCAGTTTTTGGCGCCCAAATAACTTTTACGCTAGTGAGAGTAAAGGTGAGGCCCTATCGGCGATATTTCCCGGAAAATATCATACATAGTTTAGCCAAAACAAGGTAAGGGTGCTAGATCGGGTATGCTGCTGGTGGCACCATAGCAAATAAACGTTATAAATGCAATTCAATTTGCGTGTTTAAAGAAGACAAGTCAAATTTGTTTGGTTACCCGTGTGATCTCTGTAAACGAAGAACCTGCCGGGAATGCAAGAAAATACAAATCAAGAGATAAGGGTCATTCCCAGCTCACTAGAACCATGTTCATTTGTGCACGGTATGTCTTACGGATTTTAAATCCCTGCCCTGCCTGAATGAGGTTGCCACTTTGAGAAATAAGTTTTCCAAGTTTGAAACCAAAATGCAATCTAAGGCTAAACAGGACGAGATGCATAAGAAAATAACATGTATTGAGAAAGATGTAGGATAACTTAAAGTAGCTACAAAAAGTTCCAAAGAGAACAATGAAATCGCACACTCTGCGAGCGACAATTGTGTCATGTTATTACAATTGTTCAGCAACATTTGTAGGTGCATACTGAACAAAATTGAAACTAGACTCAGTTGTTGATGTTATTAAAGATACCAAGAAAGAACTTGTGAGTTTGTTGTTTAATAACCATCAAGTTCACTAAAAAAATTTGAGGTGCCACGCCCTGATGTCACATTTTTTATTCAGTTTGATGAGGGGGGGGGCTAGCACGATGCCCCCCCCCCCCCCCCCGGGGGGGCCACTGTGTTGGTTTTATCTGGATGTCAACACCAAGCCAAATGATATCAAAGCTGTGCTTGTCCCAAAGATTGCCAGTGAATATCATTGTATAAAAACTACTCTCAAATTTTGAAAATCCGAACAGCGCTGCATATAAGCTGGGCATTCCGGAGGATGTAAAAGATAAATATTTAGCAAATAGTTTTTGGCCCGATGGCTGTTATGTGGATCTGTACAAGCATAAAAGCAAGGGTGATACTGGATCAGCTAAGCTTTATAGTAATAACACAAATTTTCAACGCCCACCGTTTAGTCGCTACAGGAAGTGAAATGAAATGAAATGAATGGGGCGACCAATTGTCGCTTATTCTGAGGTGCAACACACTGCCTTTTGTTATTGGAGGTGCGTATCGTTTGGCCTCAGTTCCTTACACTGAATTAATGCTTTTATATGATGTGATCTCTGATCTTAATTGTCACTGTGATATTTTTGTTTTCACCGGGGATTTTAATATTAATTTTCTGAGTCAAAGTAATGCTGAGTATAAATTTTTCTGTGATATCGTTAACACTTTTGATTTGTTTCAATTATCAATAGCCCACTAGAGTTACAGCAAATAATGAATCCCTTATAGGCCTGATTTTAGTGAATAGAAGAGAATTAATTTTGGATAGTGGCATTTTACTCTGTAATCCTATATAGACTGATCATGTGGCAGTTTATTGTTCATTTAAATGTGAAACACCAAAGTTTCAGGAAACTGTTGTAACTAGTAGAAGCTTGAAAATTACACATTCTGTGCAGTTTCAGGCTGATTTGCAGGGCATAGACTGGCATAACTTTTTTAGCTGTAATACTATTGATACTAAAGTACAGATATTTAATGAAACCAATTTGTCTATTTTTTATTGTCACTGCTCTGCAAAAAAACAAACTAGGAGAGTTAACGCCTTCCTGGTTAACTTATAACGTAAAAAAAGGTGATTGAACTTAAACATGAAGCTCTAAGACAACAAAGTCCCCAGAAAGCAGAAGCTCTAGCGTCTGTAGTAAAGGTAAAAAAAGCTTATTTCACTATAGAAATTGATAGTTGTGCAGGACCAAATTAAAGTAAGAATATTTGGGACGAAATGTCTAGCTGGAAAGTAATTAATAAATCTACAAAAATAATTCCTAGTAATTTAAAAGACCCTAATCTAATAAACAACCATTTTTTGGATAATTATGCCGAAAATAGATATTGAACCAGGGATAATCGATGGTTTTCTTAGTACAACAGTCGACTGGGAGCAATTTAGGCTTAGGTTAATAACTGAATAGGAACTGTTAACTTGCATTCTTAGCTTCAAAAGTGGTGCAATAGGAATTGTTGGTATATCTAATAAAATGCTAAAATATTGTTAACTACGCTGTTTAAAGCCGTTGTTTAATTCATATTGTAAATAGTTCTTTAGAGACAAACTCTGTACCTGACTTGTGGAGAATGGCTCTTGTCACGCCCTTGCCTAAGGTGAACAACCCTATGAGTTTAAATGAACTTAGACCTATAAGTATTCTTCCTGCTGCATCAAATTTTTTTGAAAAAAATAGTCAAAGGCCAAACTCTAGATTTATAAAGAATAAAAATATAATTCTAAGTTTCAATCAGGATTCAGGCCAAACCATAGTTGTGCCGCAGCCCTATTGAAAATTACGAGCGATATTACTAAAGCATTTGATTAGGGTAACTCTTGCGCTGCTGTTTTAATAGACATGACTTGGCCTTTGATAGTCTGAACATTGAATTGTTGTTGGCCAAGTTAAGTTATTTTAACATTGATGCAGGTGGTTGGTTTGCCGAGTATCCTCGCAATAGGAAGCAGGCCGTCAGGTTGACAGACAACGGTGAGGTGTTGAGATCGAGTTGCACAAATGTCAAGAGTGGGGTCCCACAGAGATCTATCCTTGGGCCACTTCGTTGTAATATCTTCTCGGCCGATCTTACAAAACATTTTAAAAATGCACAATATTACATGTACGCTGATGGTCTACAAATATAATTTTAACCTACCCTCCTCGGCCTTTTGTCTCCCTGATACAGTAGATTTGGTTAACGAGGATCTTGCAAGGATCTAGCGTTGGGCTACGCTGATGAACTACATATATACCTACCCTCATCAGCCTTTTGTCTCCCTGATACAGTAGATTTGGTTAGCGAGGATCTTGCAAGGATCTAGCGTTGGGCTCCAAGTAACTCGCTTTTTATGAATCCGGTTAAATCACAGGCCATCTTGTAGTCTCGCTCTGATATCGACCTCACTCGCACAATATAATAGATAGGGTAATAGTGAAGTGCTCCAAAGACGTAAAAAATCTTGGCCTAGGGATACAAAACTGTCACCCATGTTAATAATGTTTGTCAAAAGTCTTATTATAAACTTAAATCTATTCATGATTACCCGAATATTTCTCCTTGTAAGACAAAAAAATATTAACTACCAAACTAACTTGATGTTGTTTACGGGCCATCCTCACGGATTATTAGGGGTATAGAGTACAAAAATTGCAGAACTCCTATGTCAGCTTTGTGAGGGGGGCTTGTCCAGGAGGGATCATGTCACTCGACATGTTGCTCAGGCGTACCAGTGTAATATGGCCCAGAGGCGGTATGTTCACCTTGGTTGCCTGATTTATAACACTTTAAGATTAAATGAGCCTCTTTACCTGTCTGGGCTAACAAAAATAAGAGGAGACGTTCACCGGCTGAATATACGTTCCTGGAATTATGTATCCATACCCCGTCATAGAACCGAATTTTTTAAATAATATTTTTTGTGCTTGTCAGCATTTGTATATAATTCCCTGCCACGTGATTTTAAATTATTAAGTGTGACCCTCTAGTTTTTTCAAAATTTTATAAGATTAGTTAATACCTGATTATTTACTTTTTTTTTCCTTAGGTGGCTATTAAAATACGCGTTGCGGTACTTCTCATCTTTGTTAATATATGGTATTTGTTTTGCAATAAAGATTATTTATTTATTTATTTGTAAAGATAAAGTTTCCTTTTCAAGAACTATATTCATATAAAAATGTGTGGATTATTACTTTTTTTTAAGAAAAGTGGGGGTTGTCGACTTTAGGTATCACGAAATTTAACAATTTATAAATATGCAAGCTAAAGATTACCTTTTTTGAATATTTTTTACAAAACAAAATGCGTACAGTAGCGTCTTCCGACAGCGGCCTGTTTTGAACTTTTCTGTTCGGTTCCACAACGTGACCCGACGTTGCCCATGTCTTCGCGGCACACTGAATTGCTTCCAATGGTTAGATAGTGTGTTCGAGGTTGCTGGTTCGATCCCCGTCAGTGCCGAGCTATGTTTTTAATTCCTTTTAAGGTTATGTTTGTAAAATGTTTTTTCCTTGATTTTGGGTTGGATTGGTTTAGTTTTGGTTAGTTTTGTTTGGTTGCGTTCCGGAGCGAGCGAAGCGAGCGGAGGGCCATGCGAAGTAACTTAATATTGCCAAAGGCCACCAGAAAAATTCAAAACAGATCGTCTGAAGACGCTTCTAATGCGGATCAACCATAATCTTCCGAGAGAATGGCACTTAAAGATTCAAAAATTTCCAAGCACAGCTTCTCTTTGTGTACATACACTATATGCTACGACACTGGACGATTTAGTGAAATGTTGCGACGAAAATGATGAAAATTTTGAAGACGCCATTTGCGAGCATGGTGCCTTCGAACTTGAGAGACTGCGCAAGCAAATTTCGGTTTTTAAGGCACTCCTTAAGGAGAAGAACAATATAATTATGGATAAGTGTGTTATAATTAAAGACAAGGAAGCAATAATCAAGCTTCTCCAAGAAAAAAACGAGTTTAAGAACAATACAAAGCAACAGCGCGAAAACCCACGTCCAAGTAATAACGAGCCATCCAATCCAGCAACACAGCAAATCAACTCAGAACGTATGACCCGTGGCATAATTTTGATGCGTGGATCAAATTTAAACCATGAAAATGCATCGCTGTCTCGTGACGGTAAACAACCAAAACTAATAAGCGAATCGAATTATTCAAACAAAAACGACGATTGGTCCCTAGTTGATTCTAAAAGATCAACGAAAACAAATACAACGCAAAAGAAAAAAACAAGGGGTATAGTTGGAAGTGCAAAAATCGGAGATGTAAGTGCGGCACCAAGAAAAAGTGTTTTGTTTGTGTCCCGTTTAAAGGTGCAAACGCAGGTTGATGCGTTGCAAAAGTACGTGCGCAATTATTTTCCCGAAGCGGAATGTAGTGTCTTAAACTCCAAGCATACTGAACACTACAGTTCTTTTTAAGATAATTGTGGATTCAACCAACTACGAAGCAGCTATGGATACAGAAAAATGGCCTGCATGAGCCTATATTGCTAGGTTTTTTCAGAAGAGGAAACCGTTTGAGCAAAAGGGTAAAAACCGAGAATACAAGGTATGAGATTTTTTATGTTAATTGTCAAGCATTGACTCAAAAAAAGGCGGATTGTTTTTCTAGCTTTTACACACAGAAAACCAAAATATTATACTTTTCTG
>MU184600.1:26268-59531 GCA_016904865.1 Pissodes strobi | reverse complement strand
TTTTTTGTTTCACTAAAATACGCACCTTGAAAATTATATTTCAGATCTATTGTCCATTTTATGGACATCTTGATGTTCCATGAGTTGTTATCTGTGCCTTGAATTGGTTTTTATCGCGGTTCATTTGTGTCTAAAAAGTCAGGATTGTTTTTTGAAATTTGAGGGTATAGTGTTCTTAGAATGTTAAGGGTGTAGGGTTATAACAATAAAATTATTTTATTTTTCCTATTGTTGTAGTTGTGTATGTATATTTGGCTCAAATTTCCCACGTCTGTCCTATCATTCACAGCATTTTTTTCTTTCTTTATCTCGATCATTTCCTTTATTGCCAGCTTACGATAATTACGGCCTTTAGTTAGAATTTCGGTGTCGTTATAATTAAAAAAGTGCTTGGTATTTTTTTCGTATTTGCTAAGTGCTGTTGTGGCGTTTTTTATGTATTTGTGGCTATTAAATCTATTTTTTAATAATTGGCTGGTCATTCCTATATATTTTTTTGGGCAATCGGTACACGGAATTGAATATACAACGTTTGAATTTTTCAAGAGTGGTGTGTTAGCTTTTAATTTTGTGAAAAGGAGTTTGGTCTATTGTGGCATGCTACTATGTCATACTTTCCTAATATATATTTTATTTCTTCAGAGAGTCCGGTTGTGCATGATAATGCAATGTATTGTCTTCCTTCAGGCTGTGTTGTGTTTTTTATTATTAATACAGGTTAAGTTGTTGTATAATTTGTATTGTACATGAGAAATTATTTTGAAGCAGCGTTTCCTTCACTTTTTTTAGGGCTGAAGGTCTGAATTCAGGTGAGGTAAGAGAAATGGCACGGTCCACTAAGCCAATTATAACACTGAGTCTCTGATTTTTTGAGTGGTTTGAGAAATTGTTTAGATATCTTCCGGACCATGTCGGTTTAGTGTACCATTGTGTTACGATTTTATTACCTTGCCGAATAATAGTCATATCTAAAAAAATTATTTTTTCGTTTTCTTCTATTTCAGAAGTGCTGTAGTTTTTTATGAAATTGATTAAAATGCTCTATTATGTTTTGAGTTTTATCTTCCGGTATTGCCAGTAAACAATCATCCACAAATCGTTTAAAAAACGGCACATTGAAATTTATTTTTTTTATGACTTCTTCCTCCAAAAACTCCATGACGAGTTGGGCAACTGTTGACGAAATGGGGGAACCCATGGCACAACTGACTAGTTGTTTGTAGAACATATTTTCAGTACAACAATATTCTCATATAGTAGAAATTTGCTTTTCCCAAAATCTCAGTGCCATCCCAATCCATTACATGATCTAATTCATGGACATGTTCAGCCAGTGCCCAGGATTGCAGCCCTCTTCGGATGTCACTCTTATGTGATGTAAGGCGGCCCTTTAAGTTTCTGGATGTTTGACCTATGTAGCACATTTCACAGCTTTTACATGGAACTTTATATACAATATTGTAGTTCTCGTTCAGTGGTAAAGGAAATATAGCTTTTGTATAAATTAGAGATAGAGTTTGGCTTGTCTTTAGGTATTTTGATATCCATATCTTTAAAAAGGTTGTTAATTTTGCTTGTTAAGCCCTCTATGAACGATAAGGAGAAATACTTTTGTGTGTTCGTCGTGATATTTGTTATTCTATCATCAATTGTAGTTTGATCTATTCAGGTTATAGGTTATAGTGTTCAAATATGGAGGTTGAGAAGGCCTTTCTAAAATATTCTCAGGGATTTTATATTGGGTGCTAAATAAAAATTTGTTTATTAGTCTCTCCGGGCAGGAATTGTCTAACAATATATATCCTTTAACTGTGATATGGACTGATCTCTGAAATCCGGGTGTTTCGTTGCTCTTGCTTTCATCCCTAGAACTAAATTAATTTTTGTTTCCATCGAATGACAAGAAAAATAACTTATTAACCGATTAGAACAAATATGGTTTTCTGTACCATTTTGTTTTTAAGATGTTTTCAGTTCTAGTAACTTACATATCCAGAAAAGGATTAGTTTCCTCCTACATTAAAAATATCTAAAACAACTTCCATTCTCCTTTGGGGTACAGAGAGTAAGAGATCATTCACATAACGTTTGACAAAAGGCACATGAAAAGGAGACAATCGCTAACCAGTTCATCCAGTACATAATTAACAAGAATTGGTGATATTTTATATCCCATGGGTGTACCAAAAATGTATTTATATATCATTACATTTGAGTCAAAGATGAATTTTAAAATATTTTCAACCGTGGAATAATTCAGACTACAAAATTGAGAGATGGTATCCCATTTATTAAGTTAGTTAGAATCACTGCTAAAGGAAAGTTTACAAAAAGCTAGACGACATCAAAACTCACAATAACATAGTAATTAGGAAGCTGATAGTTATTAATAAATTCACTGAGGGAGAACGAGTCCTTAACATAAAACGCATTATCAATATTATAAGCTGGAGTTAGTATTCCTGTCAAAAACTTAGCCAATGAGCCATTTGGGCAATTTATAGTTAGAATTAAGCTATTAGTTTCTAATATACTAAATAATTAAATTAATCCTAAGCAGTATTTTATTAGTCGTTAGTAGTTTATTGGAAAATCATGGTTAAAACATATTATCACACAAGGTTGTATACAGGTCTGATATAAGTTTATGCAGGTCGGTAATACAGATTAGCCTGCCAACAACCAAGGCTGACAACGTCTTTTTTCAATCCTTCTTGTATAAGGTGTTTTGTGGAGAATTAATTCGTTGCTAGATATTTTCTTTCCCATGCACTTATTCAAACGCAAACTACTACAGCATACTAGTTAACACGCGGGCAATAAATATTATGTATTATTAAATAACCCAAATATTTATATAATGTCAAAATATTTTTGCAGACAAATTGAACTGGATTAGTCCAACTAGATGATGGTTTATTTGCCATTGATTCTTGGCTTCTCTTTGGTGGCCTTTGGATACTCACAGGATTTAGAGTTGCAAACAGCTGAATACAGAGGTAAGCATCAATATTTTATATGTTTATTTTACTGGTTAAGTTTAGAGATCGACAAACTACGCTAATAACACACAATGCTCCCGATACCTGGGAAGTCCCACCTTTTTTAGTTCCAGTTCAGGGCCACATTAGCCATGAAGCAGATAAAGCAGCTGCTTCCAGCCACAAATTTTGGAAAGGCAAAAATAACAGATAATATCCACATTTTGTTACAGAACCATCTAAACAACAGTCATAACGGATGGCAAAATCACAAATATTAATTTTCGTACACCTTCTAATAATCTGGAGCAAGCATTTCCTTCCGAATGCGTACATTTTAAGGAATATTTGGAAACACATCACATTCAGCGATTCAACTGCCAATGACAATTATTCGTCTCGTACACCTCAGAAAATGCTTTATGTTCTAAAGAGTCGCAATGTCGAGGATGTTTTTCCAAATGCAGCCATTGCTTTTCGAATGTACCTTGTCATGGCTGTGACGAATTGCTCTGCTGAACGATCCTTTTCGCATGGAGAGTGACTTATTAAATAATTTAAATTTCGGAGATTTGATCTCTCGTTTCTCTAGTGCGAAGGTGAGAGGTATTAGAGGCATTCATATAAGAATTTATTTATGCATTATGTTCTTTTTTTAATATCTGACAAAAGAGATTTTATTATTGTTATTGTGAATTATATTTTTGTTTAGGTTTCATTTATATATTATATAAGGTTTATTCATTTTTAAATGTTAATAAATAAAATTCATGTTCTGTTTATTTTTTTTTTATTTCAGCGTATTTATAAAAGAGTTTGTTACCTTTTTATCACAGGGATATCGAGGTTTACGAGTTTTGAATTGGTTTGTGAAAATAGCTATGCGCTGACTGGCACGTGGCCATACGTACGATTAAATTAGATTTTTAAAACTGAAAATCAAAAAATTACCACTTCGGTACTTTCGATCGTACTGATGCAATTTGTTTATTGGTTGCTCCAGATTATTCTATTTTCCGTAATAAAATAAGATGTGGTGAAGCATCAATGTTTCCGTAATAAAATAATATGTGGTGAAGCGTCAAAATTTAAAATGGCGAAAAGTTTAAATTCAACTGGTTCATCCTGCATAAAATTCGTCATCATTTCTAAAGCATTTTCTACTACAATTTTTTAGGTAGATTGTCGTCAAGTAATTGATTTTCCTATAAAAGAAATAGTTTGTGTTAGAAAAAAAAAAATAAAAACCCTCATTTTTTGAACTAGAAATCGATGTTGTCACATTTTCCCTGAAAAGTTGATTTTTCCGACATTGAAACAAAAAAGGGTTTAGAGAGTTTTTCTGTTAGAAATTCCCTATTATATTGTCGCCTCGGTTTTTCGATCCTCATGATGTTTTTGGCGCTAGAACAACCCAAAATAACACCTTTTTCAAAAATGTACAGGCAAAAAAATACTCGCCATTTTCTGATTCTGGCCAATTTCAATAGGGTTCGGAACACCCTCAAAAGGGAAAGGTCTAGAAAATTTCATAAACATTATTTAATTTTTTATTAAATTATCTGTATCAAGCAAAATTTGGAAGAATTGCACATTTGACGTAATAACTCTGAAAATGTAATTCGGATCGCCAAAAACAATTGACCGTCGGCTGCCCCCAAGTGATATCTAAAAATGAAAAACGTGTCAACTTTCATATTTCCACTCTTAGCAGTTTTCGAAAATGCAAAAATTAAAAAAAAACTCCATCAATCCTCGTACTATATTTTGTGATACCGAACGAGTAATGCAGCGACTAAGGAAAAGTACGTCGAACACGTTAGAAGTTGTTTTCAGTGCAGAACGTGCCAATGAAGTTTTTACTTAAAAAGTTCAAGCTGTTTATTGCAGCTGCTTATTGAACATTATTTTCCCTAAGATGATAATATTTATTGCGATTTTCTAGTTAGCATTCTTATTTTTGTATCGTTGTTGTTTTTTACTACTTTTTTTTTAACAAATAAGTAGACTTTATACATATTTGCGTGAGTAGGTGAATGTCGCTCTTATAAAAAAAAATCAAATTATATTTTAAGTTATGGTAGTATGATACAAAATGAGCTTTAAATATATGATATTATAAAAGGTTAAAAGAAAACATGTCTATAGCAATATATTGCGCTATTGGTATCCGACGTAGGTGGATAATACATTCAGGACAGATATAATGGCGGTCAAATAAAAATATAGTTATAGACAAAATAGATTTTACTCTTTTGTGGAATTGTGTTCAGAAACAAGGTTTAAAAGATTATTAAATAGGACCTAATGAAAAAAAAAAATAACTCTTATATGCTAGTCGAAAATTTAAGATAAGATAACAAAAGATCACAGATGTGGCCATCAAGTCGATTTTCTCGCGTGCAAAGCTTCTGGCACCCAGATAACTTTGGAAGAGGTAATTTGGCAATAACATTTTCCGTTTAAACATTGTATAATAAAATCTAAATGCAGAAAATAGTCTTTTTGCATACTGGACGTTAATATCGGACATAACTTTTCCTATTGACATAATATTGTGTCCCTTGGTTTTTCCTTCATCTATCAGAACATAGTCTCCAAAATTCATATCCATCTCTTCATCACTCACGAGTCCAACGCTGTCGCAACTGTCGGTCCCATACATTGAATCATTTCCGATTCTAAACTAGTGGCCTTGATAATTCGTTCAACTAATTTTTGTTTTCTTGTTGCTTTAAATACAATGCATTTTATCACTTGTTTATTCTTTATATTTTTTTATAATTCAATCGTTAACAAGAGTTTCCTTGAGAATCAGACTTTTTCTTTTCCTATAGATTGTATCTTTCCTTTGGAAACACCAAAAATTCAGCTGGTTTGGTAAATTTTTTGATTTTTTTATCTATAATATTATGTCTGATTGTCGTAAAGGCTGAGATAAATAGTGTGCTGAATCATCAGTAGTTTTTGATATAAGTGAATGTTGTGAATTTAAACGTTTTGCTATATGTTGTGAACCTAGCTACTTTAGTTATTGTGGTGAAGTTAAAAGCCTTGTTGAATGTTGTGAAGTTACGTGCATTGGCGATTGATTTGAAGTTGAAGGCTGTGGTGAATCTTGTGAAGTTAGGTACGCTGGTAATTGTTGTGAAGTTGAAGGTCTTGGAGAATGTTGTGTTGCTGTTTTTTGCCTATCTGTTACAACCGAAGATAAGAAGTCCTCGTCATTAAAAATATCTCTATTTAAATGGCAAATACCTGTTGAATTTAACCCATTGATTTGGGCGTAAAAGCTTTCGGATGCGCAGTTCCGAGTGTTATTGTTACATGCGCTCATGATTATCCGATCATTTCAAGCACTGTTGAAGTAGGATTTGAGTAATTTGTAACCAGTCATCTAATAATTGAATTATTCCACTGATATGTGGACGTAGTGCTAAATGCTAGATTTAGTGTTTTTTTTTTGCAAAATTGAAGGAATCCTACTGAAATGTGAGACTCATGGTTACCAAAAAATAAGATAATTGGCGACTGCGTGTACTTTTTACGAATCGTTTAATATTTCAATAAATAACACACTGTTAACCCATCCAATTCTTGAAGTCCTATCAGCAACTCCGGTAGGGCCCCCTGTCAGCATGCAGTCTTTAAAATGTATTCTTGGGAAAATTAGGTATGGCGATATAAATTTTCCCATTGCATTTGTAAAACAACAAGCAGTTACTTGGCGAATCTGTTTAAGACGCTTTTGTCCAATAATATTAGATGGACTATGGACAGTGACCAGTTTAGTTTCATCAAGTTTTTTAATATTTTGGAGACGGAATATTCTCACTTTCTCAGGTGGATAATTTTTTTTTGGAAAAATTGAGTAGACAGTTTTAAAAATGTATAATTTACTATTGACATAAAAAATATAAAAACTTACTTTGTCGGTATAACCAATTTGCATTTCACAACGGGTCCGCATACTTGAAGGCCATAATCTTTACTGAGAGTGGAATGCATGCCAGAAAGTGATATAATAAAACAAAATGTAGGTATAGGAACTCCTAGCAATATATTAAAATAAATAAAATAAGTAAATAAATATTATTTTATTCCAACAATAAAACAGGTATACAAACATATAGCCCCTAATTGTAGAAAACGTCAAATGTACATAAACAATAATATTACGACTAGTATATTTTTGTACATAAATTACATACAAGTCAATTAATCAGCTTAAAAATAAATATACAAAGAAAAAAAACACATCAAGCTCAAAAACATAGATTACATACAGGTAAACAAACTATATTAAAATTTATCAAACAATGAAAGAACACATTATAATTAAAATCATGCCTAATAGTAAATGTTTAGCTCAAGAACTCGTGCACAGTGTAGCAATTCTTTTCAATTAGTACTTTTTTAAGTTTGCTTTTAAAGATTTTAGTTGTAGATGAATTCTTAATGTCATCCTTTAATGTATTATAAAATTTAAATGCTAAGTACATGAAGTTTCTTTGATAAAACGTGGACTTATGGGCATTAGGAAGTAATTGTTCTTAATTGTTCTTTGTTCCTCGGATTATAAATAGGTGCAGCTCGATGTTGTTGAAGCATATGCATGTGTTTGTAGGCAAAAATACAAACCTTGTAAATATACAATCCGGCCACTGTAAGAATACCATTTCTTTTGAATACATCCCTGCAAGAGTCGATCGGAGATAAGCCGAAGATAATACGCAAAGCGTATTTCTGTAGCAAGAAAACTCTGGTAACCTCTGAGCTTGCACCCCAGTTAATAATACCATAAATCAAGTGGGAGTGCAAATTAGCATAATATACAGCAAGAAGAGCGTTTCTACCACAATAGTTTTTTACCATATTTATGCCAGACGATGTTTTTTTTTTAAATAAGAAATTAGATCATTTGAGTAAAGCAAGTAAAGAAGGGGTAGACCTGTGACACCCCTTGTTTAATGGTTAAAAATTGCTTTTTGAACCATTAACTATCACATATTGTAGCCTATCACTTAGATAAGATTTGAATAGATTGTATGCTTGACCTCTGATACCATAGCGTTCTAGCTTAGCTAACAGCACGTCATGGTTTTACCACATCAAAGGCACGTGAAAAGTCGACGAATAGCCCCAAAACATGTAGATTCTTATCGACTGCATTCACAAGCGTCCTTTGAAACTCACAAAGTGCACTCTCAGTGCGCTATGTGACTGCCGAAAGCCATGCTGAGAATCACTCAGAAAGCTGTTACTTTCCAGAAAAGAACACACTGTTGTTTAATATTAAGCTCAAACATTTTTGAAATGCTTGTTAATATGCTTATACCTCGATAATTTATATATTTATTTATGTCACCCTTCTTAAAGAGAGAAATTACAGTAGCTAGCTTTAGTTGGCTTGGAAACACTGCATTTTCACTGGATAAATTCACCCAGAGAGACAGGACACCACACAATGCAAACTTACATTTTTTTAAAAGAATGTTCTAACATTCCTTTAAAAAAATTTAAGTTTGCATTGTGTGGTGTTCTGTCTCTCAGGGTGAATTTATCCAGTGAATATGCATAACCTGTAGCATTGGAGTTCTTGAGTCGGTCAATTAATTTTACTATATCATTATCAGAGATGGGAAACAAAAAAGATGTATTATTACAAATTGGCACACACTCCCGTACAAATGACTCATCCACATTACCACCTGAAGGACCACCAACAAAATATTGACTAAAATTTTCAGACAAAATATCGTTAGGAATCTGTTCACCGTTCAAATTAATTTTAACCTCGTTGCTAGAATCACTTGCTCTTTGCAATGACTTTACGAATTGCCAAGTAGCTTTAGTTTTATTCTCAGAATTCAGAATCAGGCTGTCGTTTCTCTGTACAAAAAAGTCTTAATTTTTCCCTGTAAAATATCCTTATATTTATGATCCTTAAGGGATAAATCACCAAATAATATCACCTTTTCGTTAAGGCAATTTAGCTCTGATGAAAGGTTAACTCTATTAAACTTTGGGTTATTCGTATTTACCAAAGGGAAGCACAACTGAAAATAGTAAAACAATTTAGCGGTAAATACTTCAAAAGCACTGTCAGGACATATACAATGAAAAACATCAATCCAATCCTCCGCCACTAGACATTCAACAACTCTAACAGTATTTTGGGTAGAGAAGTAGGAGAAGCATGATATAAACGGAAGTGTTTTTTTTATAGACCTATTCACTTTTAGTTCCAAAGATTGTGAAAAATGATCCGAAAGGCCAAAGTTATCAACATACTATATGCTATTCTCGTGGATCTCCTTACAGAGTGGACCAAGTTATAAGTTGATACCAAGTCAAGAAAAGACGAGAGTGAGCTACTGACCTCCAAAAAAATCAAATTAAAGTTACCTCCCACAATAAGGGTGCAGTTGAGACTAAAGATACTTGACAGAAACGTATCAAATAAAGATAAAAATAATTTAAAATTCCCGCTAGGAGGTCTATACACCACACATAATTTCAGTCTATAAGTATCTATGCTCAAGCATGCACATTGAAAATGCCCTCCACGCAAAAGTTTTTTACATTACAATTATTAACATTTGGTAAAAAACAATTATTCCTAAAAATAGCCACTCCTCCGTTCTTCACGGAAGAACGAGAGCAATGAGCACAGAGGCTATAGTTATTTAAAATATATTTGACCTATTTGTTCTTCAGTCTGCCAGTGCTCAGTTAGTAAAAAAAATCACATGATTTATTTTGTAAGCTTACACTAAGCGGGAGAATCTTATTAGACAAACACTCTATGTTTTGATGACAAAACGAAACTAAATGGAAATCAGTCTGCAAAGTTTCCCTATCAAACGAACTATCTTGAGTTTTCCATTCCTGAAATTTTACATTATTAGAATCTATACTTCGTCCAGATCGTATTGGGACAGGCGCGGATATAAAAAATCAATATTATTTGCATTAGATGTTGCGTCACTATCACTCAAAAGGACAGATTCCACCGGGTCAGCAACACGTACATCATCCAAAAAGTTTTCTCTGGATTTATTCCCAATATTTGTGACATTATCATTATTTTTTTGGTTTTCATCCGGCAACATACCATTGCATGCCATCGACCTAAGCACTATTCCACCCTTAGAATCACCACACGTTATGTAATCGAGAATCAAGTGACAAAGTCTCGCTTTAGTTAAGGAAAATCTATCCCCAAATCTTAAATTAGTGATTATTTTTATAGAGGTATAAGTTTTTCGACAAAAAACAATTGATATCCTTTATCACCTTATAATGGCTCTGCCCACTGGACATGTCATATTTCAAACACAGAACCAAATTTGTATATTTACTTACTGCTAAAATGGATTGGAAGTGATATTTATTTTTTGGTTGAATATTACCTACATCCAAGGTTATTACAACAAAGTCCTCCGATGAGTGTTCTTTAGTACAAACAAATACAGATTTTGACAGTTCATCAAAGGAAGCACCAGACTTCACCAGGCCCTCCACACTATAAGAGTCACACACGAGTCCCCTCAGTATCAATAAACAAAAATTTCTCGGCACGATCCACCTTTTTCCTGACTTGGTTGTTGACAGCACTTAGAGGTGGCCTTACTTACTATATAATCTTCTTGGATAGTATCTGCAATATCCATTGCAGGAACAGGAGCAGTTGAGACTTCAGAGCCAATACACCCCATATTAACCATTGAGGTTCCAGTACATAGGTCAGCTGTATTTATGCTAGTTTACGTCGTGTCATGTGTCATCTCCAAAGATGTCATCGTGGAAGCTGTTCTCACTACCAATGTTTGGCACTGATATGCAGCGTCAAACGTTTGTTTATTTGCAAGTTGTATCAGTGAATTTAATTTATCAATTTTTTTCATTCAGATTATCGATAACTATATTTTTTTGTCAATTATTTTATTCAGCTCTTGCTCATTTCTTATTGCCTCGTCCAGCATAAGTTTATTTTTATTAATCAGCTTCTCAATATGTTTGCTTTTATCAATATTATCCTCGGACATTTCATTGATAGTTGCTTCCAGTAAACTGATCTCATCTTCACTACTGTTAATTTGATTTTCACAACAGTTAACGAAGTTACCCTTGATATGTTGGACCTTAACTTTCTGCAGGCAACCTTATGGAAAACAGCATAACAATTAATACAAATAAAAGTTTGAAATGTTCTATTTATACTGCACGAATAAGTTACATTTGCAGACATTTTAAAATGAAATGACAGATGCATTCTGCTTTTATTATTATAAGTAAAATATAACTTTTTTAATTAAAATTTCAGTGTGAAACCAGTAAAATAAATAATCTGCAGTTATTCGCCTCCGTAATTATTTCATAAAAAAAACGCCACAGTCATTCGTCTCTCGAAATACTACCAAAGTTTGTAAACACTGGAGATAAATAACAAATATTGGTACGGACAAAAATTTTTATTGAACCGATATTTTATGGCCAGGCGATAAACAAAAAAAAACACTATTTTGCCCGCTTCTCTGAGTTTCAATAAATTCGCAGCAGATTATATATTATCTATTTGCGACTTTTCACTATAAAATCGAACACTCAGTACATTTAAATTGTTATATCTGGACGCGCAAAAAATTCCCTTACAAAACAGTACCAAATAATCATTTCAAAATAACTAAAGCTCATCAAAACGGTACAAAAACTTCCTGAAGCATATCAGCTATGAATTATCGTTGACTATTCAGTCAACGATATTATTTAATGTGTACTGTACAAGTCTACCGACATTAAATGTCACCGAATTTACGTGAGGTTTTTTTTTAATATATTTTGTCCTTAGGTTGAACTTTTCTCTTAAAATTTTATTCCATCGTATGTGCGTTACATTAGTTTTTCGAGACAGATTTTTCCTTTAAGTTTTATACTTAAAATTTACAAATCTAAGAATATCTCAGAGGCTGTTGTGATTCTTACGCAAAACATAATCATATCGTATCATTATTTAAAACTTATAATTCAGAAATGACATGAAATATTGCCTAAGAAGCCATAAAACATTCTACTTAAAAAAATAAATGTTTGTTAATAGTTATTTTTGTTACAAGTACCTAAAATAAAGTTTTTCAGGACCAATCATTGCTGTTTCCGGACGAGGCGTTAGCCGAGTCCGGAATAGCAGATGAGTCCTGAAAAACTTCATTTAGGTACAGGGTGTTCACCCATAATGTCCCCCCCCTTTAACTTTGTTAATTTTTAAGATACAAAAAAAAATAAAAAACAGAATTGTAGGGTTTTTAATGTAGTATTTGCACACGTAAAGGAAAAAACAAAAAATTGTACAGTATACAGGGCAGATCAAAAAGAAACATTTTTTTAAATCTAGCCCCCATTTTTTAATCGATTTTTCGATTCTGCGTAAAATTCTACGAATTTTTAATATAACACACTATATCCCTATTCCTAATACTTTAGGAGTTATTGACAGTTGAAGTCGCTATTTTTTAATTATAATAATGGTTCTTTCATCATTTTTAAAACAGAAGATACAAAATCACTACTCAAAGCAATGAGGTCGAATTGAGGAAACTCAATATTTTCACCTCAATGACTTGAAAAGCTAAACAAAAAGTTATATTCTTAGGTGGCTGTTGCCAGAAAAAAATAAAAGAACAAACAAAATAGCGAATTCAACTGTCAATAACTCTTAAAGTATTAGAAATAGGCATATAGTGTCTTATATTAAAAATCCTTAGAATTTTACGTAGAATCGAAAAATCGAATAAAAAATGGGGGCTAGATTTAAAAAAATGTTTCTTTTTGATCTACCCTGTATACTGTACAATTTTTTGTTTTTTCCCTTACGTGTGCAAAAACTACAATAAAAACCCTACAATTCTGTTTTTTATTTTTTTTGTAGCTTAAAAATTAACAAAGTTAAAGGGGGGAGACATTATGGGTGAACACCCTGTACGTGTGACAAACACTATTTTTTGTCATATGCTCCCAAAATTTTGTTATACGCTTTTTACAATTCTTCAGAACGCTTAAATTTGCAAATTTACCATAATTTTTGAAATATGTTCGGAAAAGTAAGCTTAGAAATTGATATCGTAGCAACTATTTGACAATTTTGTCATGTCATTCAAAATTTGACATTTAGACATATTCAGGAATTTTGGAATAGTCCGTAATGGTTGCCATGACGACTTTTAGGAACTAGGCCTAAAAAGAAGCATTTTACGGACTCAAATGAGTCCGTAAAATAGCTATTTTTGGGAGGGTATGACAAAATAGTATATTAAGATACTAGCTTTAAAAGACCATATTTTTTCGCACGAGCACGAAATTAGGAAACGACCCGCTTGCGGGGAGTTTCCTAACGTGCGAGTGCGCTAAATGTCTTTTAAAACGTGTATTTTATACTACTTTTCCTATTTTGCACGTTTTTAAATGAAAAACATTGATTTATTCAAGTCGCGATCAAAAGTTGGACGGCCATCTTGTCACTTTTGACGTCTGACGTCTGTATTATTAGGAATCCCATTCAAAACGGTGTCGAAATTTTTGCTAGTGAGCCTTGACATTGAACAATTTTGTTAATATCATAGCACGCAGTCAACAAAAGTAGTATCGAAAAGAGGTTCTTTTCGACACTACTTTGCGTATCGAAAAGACTTCTTTATGATACCAAAATAGAAAAAGATTATTTTTGGATTTCCCTGTATAATTTTCAATGTAAAATATTTGTTGAAAATATGTTACCGTTTGTCAAGCAGATAACGCGTCACTTATGGTGTGCCACTTGGTATTTTACAATTTGCTTGATGATGTACTCATTAAGGCAAACTCATTTTGGTAATTGTTTCTACCTAATGAGAAATCTACTAATCTATGAATCGTGCTATAAATGGCCGCTAATTTATGCTGTAATGGGTGGTGTTAGGTGCTAGGTATTTATTGATATATCACTGTGGGATGGTTTCAGGAAAATCGAGGAAAGTAATATAATATTTCGTTCTATGAAATAATTGCGATTATCAGATCGATACATTTTTAATATAAAGAAAAACGCTAAAGATTTATTTCAAATTGGCTGTTCGCATTGCTAAAAAAAATCTAGAATGTCTTTATTACGTACTAAAGCGAATTTAATGATAAATTAGGTATTTTTTTTAAATAGGTCAAAAATAGGTACCTAATACAAAAAGTGCTTTCGGTAGATTTAGGGAAAACGACGAAACCCCAATGGACAAATAAGGAATCGGCTGTGTGATAGCTTCGATCTTAGTAGATTCTCGAAACATACAGAAAATGCTCGTAGGTAGTATAAATTGTAATAGGGTTGATTCGAAAGTGGAAAGTAAAAAAAACAATTAACATTATAAATGTACGTTATTTGACCTGAAAATTATTTAAAAGCATAAATACCAAGTCAATCAAATCAGGTAATTGCAAAACTGATTAGTGAATGTAAATAAATCCTAACAATAGCACCTTTTTCTAAAGAAAAAACTACAAGTTATAACAATGAAATCTTTATCAAAGCTCATGCGGAACAGCTGATCAAATGCTTTATTGACTGATAGGGCGCTAAGATAAAATACAATTAATATTACAAGAATAATTGTTACCTTACTGTCCCCAATAGGCATATATGTATCTTATGTTTACCACTTTATAACATAGTTTAATCGTTGAGCAATTAATCGCAAGTTCACAGTATCAACAGTTCGGCGTTCGTTCGCACTGATAAACACATGGGAAGATACTTTAAAGCACTGGTTTTACCTTACTTTAACTTATAAACACATATCAAGTTCTTGCTAATAAAAATGGCAATATTCATATCTTTTACATGACTGCTCCCCTGCACAACTTTTGTAAATCAATTATGGGTATCTGGAAAAAATTGAGATGGTGTAACTTGCACCATTAAGATCAAGCACTGATGGGGGGCAATAAACTACAGAGAAGAGGGTTTTGTGTTTTGAAAACTTCCCACTGTACATGTGTACATAGTGGGGTTTATGCTAGTAAACACACCACAGAGACCGTTAACTCCTGAGAATTTTTCCTATGAGGCTAAGGACAAAATTTACGTGGCCGGTTACTTTGGTGCCCTTAAAGGAAATATATCCGTAATCGTTCCGATGAAGAAACGAGAGAATTTACATGGCCGAGTGCCAGTTGTAACATTTTAAATTTCGTATATTTAAAATTAACTTAAATTTGGTTTATATTTCGCACATTTGATATGTATTTTCGTTGCCAGATAGTTCTCGAATATTTGATCGAGTTTCGACATCACTGCGCCATTTATTGTAGCTGTTGAATGCAGTGCAGTAAATTTCCAGCCTGGTGACTGCTTTGGTGTTTTCAACACGAAGCAGTGATTCGTGCGATCGTGCGACGTGCCTAAGATGGAGTGACGCCGCGTTGTCCAAAATGACGTTGGTACTATTTCACTGACCTAATTGTACTAGAATCATTGTTACAACTTATTAATTTAATTATATATTCTTGATTATGGTTCGCATAGCTGTTAGCCGGTTTGGGTATAGGACCATCTATTGCTTATTTTCTTGTTTGGTCTCGAAGTACGAATTTAAATGTGCAAAATTTCACGCTACATGGTGCGGGTTTTGTACTAGTGAGTTTACATAGTACGCTTTTGAAGTTTTTTTTGTGAAGGAACCGTTTGTTGAGGTGGATGGGCCACAACCATGTCACTTTTCTACGGTCATTTGGTGGAACCGGTGATAGCCCGTATCTGGAATTCTTCAGACCATCTTAATGGGATTTTGTGCTAAGGCTATATAAATAGGTTCTTGTAAATCTTATATTTGGTTGCCTGTCTGTATTTTTGGATAAATTAACGAGAAACCTAATTTCTTCATTGAAGGATTTTTATCTGCCAGACTGGGAAAGTCACATGGAATAGAGGTTAAACATTCCTATAAAAGCCTCTTTATAACACCTTGAATTGAGGTTAATTTTTAACAGTATTTAAACAATGTATTTTTATTCGGAAAGAAAAAAAAACTTACATTTTCTCTTAAAATAATCTATAATGGCTAAATACCTTTAAGTTATGTTATCTTCTAGTTGCAAAGTGGTTTTAATATCTGTAATTAAACTTAAATGTTATCTCTGATCTAACAATTTGTAAATTATATATTTTTTTCCATTAGATTACTCTCTGATTTGACCACTTTAATCAAAATTCTATCTACAACAGTTTTTAAAACTTTAGTTAAACTATAATAGTTATTTATGATATAAGTGCTAAAAGTGACGTTTTATTTTGTGAGAAGGGAAGTTTGGGACACGACGCCGGAGGCGGAGTGTCCCATCCCTTCGAACAAAATAAAATCACTTTTAGCACATATATCATACACTATTTTTTCTACAAACACCATTCAAAGTATAAACCAACGCATTTCTTACGTTATTAAATTTATAAAACATATTTTTGAAATCAAATTATTCATCAAGTTTATTGTTGCTACGGTAATGAAAATTCGACCGTTTGTTGACAAGTATCTAACTTCAAATCTCGTGACACGGAAAGTAATCAAGAAAATTAATTTCTTCCTGCGGATATCGAAGAAGCTGCTAATAAAGTCACTTTCGAGTTATTGCCTAGTAAGCCACAATACGAGTTTGGTTTAGATGGTGCGATCTGAAAAATGTTAGTGGCAAGTTTATTCTGATATAAAACATTTTTATATTTTCGCACCAGTGCTAAAAGTAAATTACTTTTAGCACCAGTGCCATAAAGTGACATTTTAGACACTGACAACATGCGTTAAAAATTGTACTTTTAGTGACGTTTGTAGAAAAATATATTTTAATTAGTTTATAGCACGGTACAAGGAGAAACGGTATAGTATTCCGGCAGCCAAAACTCGTCGAGTTCGCGCAGTTACGTAGGTTGCGTAAGAAAATCAAGACGACTGCATTCGATTTATATGGATTTGTACGTTTGTACAAGTTGACATCGTGGTTTTCTAACTGTGAATGTTTTATTTGTTTTTCAAAATGCCTGGATGTGCTGTGACAAAGTGTAATAACTACACTAAATCTACTCAAGGCACTAATATTAGATATTTTCGTTCCCCAAAAAATAAAGAGCTGTGTAAAAGGTACACGGGAAGATGAGATAAACGTAAAGAATGGTATATATTTAACTAACTAGGTGGTCTATTATGTGATAGGTTTTAATTAATTTGTAAAAGAAAATAATATATCTAACTTTTTGCTTACATAATATAGTTCATTTTGAGAACGTTAATTTTGCTGAGCCTACACTTAGAGAGGAGTTATTAAATTATAGGTACATCAAAAACTAAGCGAGGTCAAAAACTAACTAGCTTCTACGTTGTGAAAATAATAACTAATAACATAAAAAATACTGTATATTTATTTCCATTGTATACTTTAGAATCTCAACACGCAGAGTTTTGTCAAAGCAACTGAATTTACTAGTAGTATAATTGAATAAGCAATTAGACAAGCATCTTATCACATAGAAAAAACATTTTTACCACTTGTCAAATCAAAAGTTATTTCTAAATGTCATAGATTTTAAATCTATGCAATTCATGTCGTGAAACCAATGTATTTTAAATGCGCGCTATGTCTGAGACTCTACGCAACATACGTCACAGCCCGGCAGCGGTGCGCAATACTATACCGTTTCTCCTTGTGCCGTGGTTTATAGTAATTTTGCTATTCGTACTGTACTGGGCTTCGTTACATTGTTCAAAATGCCTGTGTAGCCACATTTTGGGTCACTTCAATAAATTTAAGTGCAAAGATTTAGAGGGATTTACTCTTTATAAAATGATATTCTCATTTTGGTAGTTATCAATGTCTCATATTATTATATTTTATATTGTATATTTTTGATATTATTGCAAGAATAAATTAAGGGGTTAGTGGTTTAATAAAGCTTTCTCTTGCTGACTGGGATTGTGCCAATGAACTTTCCTTTCGCATAAATAATGAAGCTCAAGTATTAATAATTAACTGGGGGTTACTGCTGCGCTGGTCACAAGTACATCCAATAAATTGTGTCTAGTGTTTTAGACGTTATTTTAGGGGTTTAATTTTACCTCTTTCACTCTTACTAGCTATTTCCTAGATTGGTGTACATAACCAACCACATATTGTGAGAAGTATGCAGTGGTTACTGTTGGTGTAGCTGGATAGTTGTTGAGACCTGAGTATGTGATAGCAGCCATGCTGGTTTGAGAGCCAAAGGACGCATATAAGCCTAACTTATTTTTATTTATTTTTTTTTCATTTAATTGTACAGGGTGATCCCATATAATGTCGCCCCCTTCAACTTTTTATTTCAAGTGTCGGGAAAAAAATAAAAGTATGTTTATGTAGGTACTGAAAAATACTTTTTTTCTGCGTATAAAAATATTGGAAAAATGATCAGTGTACTGGGAAAAACAAAGTTAATTTTTTTTCAATGGTTCACCCTATATATGAAATTATTTTTCGATTCCTCGTAAAATTGTGAGCATATTTTATGTATGATGTTATACCACTAGAGTTAGTAGTTTCACAGCTTTCATCAGTTGAAAATCGGTACTTTAGACGTATAACATCATACATAAAATATGCTTAGAATTTTACGAGGAATCGAAAAATAAATTCATATATAGGGTGATCCATTGAAAAAAGAATAACTTTTTGTTTTTCCCTGTATACTGACCATTTTTCCAATATTTTTTATACGTAGGAAATTTTTTTTTTTATTTTTTTGGGACAGTTAAAATAAAAATGTAAAAGTGAGGCGACATTATAGGGGATCACCCTATACGTGAACATTCTTAGAATTTTACGAGGAATCGAAAAATAAATTCATATATAGGGTGATCTATTGAAAAAAAAAATAACTTTTTGCTTTTCCCTGTATACTGATCATTTTTTCAATATTTTTTATACGCAGAAAAAAAGTATTTTTAATTTTTTTGGGACAATTAAAATAAAAAAGTAAAAGTGGGGCGACATTATAGGGGATCACCCTATACGTGAACATTCTAATGTAATAATTAACTTTTTAACTTTGGTGAATTAGTAATGGCAATCTTATTAAATAATTTGATTCGTAAGTGTAACTACGGTTTATAGGTTTGATTGCTCATAATGCTCATATATTTGAAAGATACATTTGCTTACTATACTCTATTTCGAAATGGTGCGGAGTAATAAAACCTACTTATAAATGCAAAACGCTAACAGCGTGGTCAAATAAATTTTTGTGATTTCTAAATATTTAGCCACAGCTATTATAGCCTGCTGTATTATATTTTAACCATTCCACCCTGTTATGTATGTCAATCTCGCTGCAAACAATAGGCTTTATTAGCAAAGGGGCCATTTTCTACCTACAGTAGCGTACGTTTGGGTATTTAATTTAAAATACCTGTTTTACCTAAGTACTTTTATTTATTCACTTATTTATGTATATTCAAAAACAGTTAGTATTTCTGTAACATTTTATCACATATAATATTTATATAATAAGGTATAAGAATTGCGATTTTGTGTAAACAGTTATGTAGAGAACTATGGTATATCATTTTCGTCGTCAGAAAAATCCGTCGAATCTTCGTCATGTTCCAAGGATATAATTAAAGGCTCTACAATTAGGTCAATTAAATGGTCTAGTTTCCACATTTTTTCTTCTTCTTTCATTCATTTGTTTTAAAGTTGTCCACAATTTCTTCCTGCTTATCATTGGAGACATATTTTGGTCTTGCTTCAAGGCTCCTAAAATGTTGTCGATGGTTGGTATTTCCTTATTAAAATAAAAGGAATGTACTGTTCTTCTAATTATAAGTTTGTAGTCTTCATCGATAGGCACCGTCTTTCTTCCTGAAGATGGTATAGGTGGTTTTACAGCTCCACTTTTTCGTTCACACCTTAATTTATATATCGACGTTTTTGAAACACCCGTCATTTGCGAACCCATTTCCACCACAGTATCGACGCTATACAGAGGAAGAATAATATTCGTTTCGTTAACAGAAAATGGACCTATTGCTCGCTCGTTTCACTGGAGAGAAAACTGATTTAGCCATTTTAATTGAAACTATGAAATGAAACAAACACACTTTGTCTTCTTCGGAAGAACAAATATAACTGAAAAATTACAATTACTTAAACTTTAGGGTATGCATACAAAAAATCGTCAAATTTGAATGTTTACAATAGTAATAAAAAAACCTAAGTGTGATAAATATAATGCTAGGAAAGTCCGAGTATTAGGACAGGTAAACGTTTAAAATATGTACGTATATGTACGTAATTATGTACGCCTATGTATCAGCCATCAGAAAATGATTTATTACTTCGCATCATTTCGGAATAGAGTATAGAGCTTTTATTTTTACCTTGAAATTGATTGCCTTTGGCTCCACAAATGATTACGCTTATTTTGAATCTGTATAGAGCCCCTTCGGCCCCGGCTCCAGGATGTAAACCGCACAAGTGCTAGTTTAGTGACCCTATTGAATTTACTTACGTCTACGTTCCGATAGTCAAGTCTGCTATCGTTGTCAAGACAAAGAAACTAAAAATGAAAATGGTTTGCAAATACAATAAAACAGTAAAAAGCTCTTGTAGATTGTCAATCTTTTATTGTATTTGCAAACCATTTTCATTTTATTCCTTAATTAACTGATACTCTTCATTTTGATTGAGATACTTATTTCATTATTGGATACTGGATAACTTTAATATACATAATTCAGTATTAGGCTTGAAAACTGATCTCAGCTTTTGATAATTAGTAAGTTGCTGTAGATTTTATTTTTTTCCCTGATCAAATTTTATAGATTTATTGTGGTACAATAATTATTGTAATATCCTAGCCTAAGAACTTCAATACCAGGACACCTGATCCTTTTATACTAATTAACATCATAATCAATAAAAGTGGACATTTTTTAAAAATTTTAGTTTTTTTTTGTTGTCTAATATCTCATTACTTATTTGCAAACTTGTTTATAAATTTATTTAGTTATTGAGGAGTGGTACCTAAGACATCAAAGTTAAGGCAGTTAGCAGTTCAACTGGTAGAGAGCTGCTGGCGCCCTTAACCGAACCCCATCTCTCACTGAGCAGCAGGATTTGCACACTCTCCTCAACTACCTCTTCTCATATAACTAATTTCTGTTTACTGGCCTTGAACTTATATGATTCTTCTTTATTGTTCTTATTATTTTAATATTATTTTATATCAACTGTAACCTTACTCTCTGCTATTAAATAGAGAACCGCTTACTTTCGTGTGTTAAGCGCTAGTACTTTTCCGATACTTGCTCTAGGGATACTAAAACCACCACGCTGGGGAAAGATAAGGAGACAGTTTTACGTGACCGAGTGCCACGGAGACCGCTTACTTCCCAGGCTTAAGTATGAACGAATCTGTATCACGGGTAGCAATAACCCATATTCCTTGATCCCACCTCGTAAATAATACTTCCGCTAATGTTAAACAAATAAAATAGAGCGTAGTTAAATAAAAACTTAGCGTTATCATTTTTCTAACTTTTAAAGACTGACCTTGTCGAAATTCGTGTATTATTTTTAGAGAAATTTGATTTCTAAAAAATGGAATGTGGGGTTCGAGAACATTTAGATCTGACTGGCGATGGCGGTAAGTGGTTATGCTGCTGTTTATGCTAATGTTAGTATGTCCTAGCGGTATATATACCGTTCATTGGAATGCCAAACGTAGGCGAGGAATGTTAAGGTAGTAAGAAGAATTAAACCGATAGAGTTGCAAACTTCTTCAAATCGTTTTTGAGCAGACGGTATATAAAATAACTTATAAGGACTGTTAGATAGGAGATGAAACTTTTATTTAGAGGATAAATAAAGAATAATTAAGTTTTATTGAAGGAAAAATATACTTTTACTTATACAAACCAATTAAAAGAACGTAAGCATTATTTTAGTCAAAGTTTTTAACTTTTTCATACCGAAAGGGAAGGAGTAAAACTAAACTTGATCAAATATTTGGAAATAAACAAGCTTAAAAATTTGGAGTTTTTACTAAATGAATAATGACCCAATCAATATTGCATGCTTATTTGTGAAAAGCAAATGTACCTCATTTTATTGGTCCTTTTAATACTCTTGCAGTTTTTGAGCGTTACTATAGCAACCATCGAAAACTGTAGAGAAACGAGTTTCATTCCTTTGCAGATATGAAGGTGATTAAATAGCCGCTTAAATTTTAAAGTGTATCTCATATTTTAATAGAAACTTGTACTAAATACTAAGTATTAACCAAAGAGAACACTTTCTTACTTATTGTAATACAAAATTAACTGTCGTTTACTAACAGCCGATTTGGTTTAGAGGTGTAAAATGCCGTTCTTGGAAGCCGAGAATATGAGAGGACTGATACCAAATCTCGACACATTTATTTATTTCACTAAGTCACTGAAAAAGATCGCATTAATTATTTTATGTTAAATTATCTAAATATTTACATTTTAATATTTTTTTTCAGTAACTCGGCGGACTTAAATTAAATAAAAGTTAGTACTTTAAGCTCTTAAAGCATGAAGGCTGGTTTTTAGCTAAAGATTTGTTCATGGTACCTATTCCATTTTTTAACTAATGCTACAAAGTAAACAAAAATATAGGTTTGTAAAAAGTGTGCTAGTAACTGTTTTGCTTTTTGTCGTCTAAGACAGATTTTAAGTAGAAATGTAATTAGGATATTTTATTTTTCGAATTTTGAAGCAATTATTAGAGATGGCATCATTCTGTGGGGTGGTTCATCTGCAGCACAGCGTGTTTTTATAATGCAAAAAGAGCTACCTATTCCTTATATGTTCGGTCTTAAATTTAGAGATTCTTGCAAACAAACATTTATAAACGAGGCTATATTGACATTGCCTTCCATATTTATTTTAGAGTTACTAAAGTTCGTCAGACTAAACATTGTCTCTTTTAGAGTACACAAAATATGTACCATAATTATTACTGTACAAGGTTTGACAGCGATTTCGAGTATGACCTTCATAGACTGGAATTATATAAATCTAATCCCTATTGTTGAGGTGCGGTACTTTACAACAAAATTCCTATCCACATTAGAGACTTAATCAACATTAAATTTATTAATTATATAAAATCAAAATTAATTAAGAATGCGTTCTACTCAGTAGAGGAGTTAAATTTTGATTTTTAGATACATCTTTTAAATATATATTTGGCTGTCCAAGTTAGGTTACAATAAATTAATTTTTTCTGTTGTTTTTGACTTGTCCTATATCCTATTTGTGATCTTTGGATTAATAAATTCATTTCATTTCAAGCTCTGCCTTCAGTTTCAGAATGGTTTCCCCTACAGCTATTTTCAAAAAATACTTTCCGGTTCTTGAATCCCGCGGTCTCTACTGTAAAAAAGTTTAAAATTTTTCCATACGAGATCGGAAAATACAAGAAAATCAAGTTTAAATTGAAATATGCAGAAAATCGCCAAAATTTCAAAAGTTTTCAATATTTCGATAATTTTACGAGTCTGTATAGATAGCTTTGCTTTTGTTGCATTATGGAAACTTGGAAGGAATACTTCCAATATTTTGACATGATGTTTAGGTTAAAATATGTAGATTGACACATTTAATTGCCTGAAATCTCACTGAAAATGGTCGATTTTTTGGTGATTAAAGGTAGTTTCTAATGGATTTTAGAGCAGATTTTCAAGTAAAATTGTATTTTTAGCATATCGATGCGTATAGTTTTTGTGGTAGGTAAGTAGATTTATTTGTCCGAAATCTCATTTAAACACGATTTGAAGTCGGAAAAATGGGCTAGAATTGAAGAATTTTGACAATTTTCAAGCGATCGAAGTTCTGGTAAGTAAGTTCAAAATATGTTTAATTATTCGACTAACTTGCTCGGGAGAACTCGATTCATTTCATATTTCATTTACCATTAACCTATTATTTAATTCTTATATTATAATACAAAAGAAGAATATCAATAAGGACAAAGTTTACCGGAGTATTTTATACATAATTGTAACTGTCCGTATGACAAACATTATTTCTTTGTAAATATAGAACTCAAAAAATACTTGTATTTTATAACATTAATCTCGCCTTATTGTTTTCACTTTTGTTGCGTGAGATTGAATACGTGCTAAACATAAGATGTCTAAATGTTAATATTTTGTTGCCATTTCCCGTTTACATCCAAAGTAAAAGCTTCATAAAGCAACCTTATAAAGTTCCTTCATAACTGCATCACTGAACTTAATTAATTTCGAAAGTTCACGACATTTACTGTTGTTGACTTTTTGCGCCCCATGGGATTTTACAAAGGCTTCCATTATTCTATCGAAACTGGTTAAATTAGAAGATTTAGAATAGAATATTCAGACTCGATTTAAGCAACATCAAATTTTACGACAAACTATTTTAATTAGATAAATTTATAAAGTTCAGTGGACTTAGTTGGATTTAAGCTTGCATTAACTCATAGTCAAATTTATTAATACAAACTACAAGTCGAGTAAAACAACAAAAACTCAAATTCTGCTCTCAGTTTAAAAGATCCGGATCACCGAAATGTTTATACTGATTGTGATGTACATTTCCCTATTTCCAGGCGTAATTAACATTTTTTCTGCAGACACTGTCAAAAGTGAATTACTCTTCGCACTGGTTTTTAAAATCGATACATAGCTATTTTGGTGTTTTTTTTATATTTTAATTAACATTTATCATTTGACGACAGCGCACATACTAAAGTAAGATCATATGGCACTAGGTGAATAATATATGTACGAAAATGTCGATTGACGAAGGTCTTCAACTGCTGTATTAAGTAATACCGGTGGGCTCTTGCCATTTGTGGTCGATCCTCTATGGTAAACGTGCTCCATCAAGCGGGACCAAATCCTGTCACGCTAATCCCGAACTTTCTCTAGATATTGATTACTTTGTATTGTCTGTGGCGATAAGCATCCGTCGTTAGCATCCGATATGAAGTATGTGATAAGAGTGCTCTAAGCCCTAAAGCTGAAAACATGTTTGTTAGTTTTGATCAGTAGAACAGGTTAAGAACAGAATTGGTAGAAATATTGCGACCCCTGTTTCTTGTCCGCGTTAATGGTGAAGGTAGAAGTTGTTTGAAATATATTTATCCATCGTAACATATAGAGATGGAAAGCTGTCGAACCAGCTACAGCAAGACTCTGGCAATTTGGAAGATGACATTTTGTTAAGCAATATGTTATGTCAAATGAAATATACTGACGTGCATAAAAAATTAAGCACCAATGAATTCGATACAGTTTAAGGTTTCATAACCTTTGAATTAGTTGATAGACAGAGCAAATCTTTTTTTTAATTCTGTAGGTCTATCTTTTGACATTCCAGAACATAAGTAGGATGCAGAGCAGTACAGAGCAGTTACAAGTACACTAAGAAAATACTTCAAGTGCAAATATTAAGTAAATATATTGTTACCTAATATTCCTAGTCATTCAGGAACGTCATACTGGTGAGAGCAGTTTGATTACGGGGAGTGACACCCCCACCATTCCTAGTTGCCGCGGCATGTGGCCCATCAAATCCCATCTTCCCCCTTCAAGCTGGAGAACACCGAAGCACAAGGCCTGAAGCTGATCAACGAGAGTCTGTGGCAGGCAGGAAGCAACGTCAAACTGGTGAGAGCAATTTGATTACGGGGAGTGACGCCATTCCGAGTTGCCACGGGTTGTGGGCCATTAAATCCCACCGTCCTCCTCCAGGCTGGAAATCACCGAATCACAAAGTCTGGAATTGATCACTGGGGAGTGACCCAACCAACCTCATTTAGACTAGGGACCACCAAAGAAATAAGTCTGGGGCCGATACTTTCAGCGGTCCTATGTGGTAGGTGCATAAGCCTCCTCGCATCGTCCAGTGAAAGACCACCTCACCAGAACTGGGAAGTGCTAAGTGGTTTTTCCGCATCACTGTTCGCTTCAGCGCTGTTGGTTATGGGTTTCACGGTAGGAATCCGTATAGTTCTACATATTCCTACATGATGGCGCTTCCAGGATCAAAACATTCCGGAGGTAAAACTCACCGGCTATTCAGATCTCCGGGCGTCGCGTCGGGTGGCCGTAAGCGTCATGCTTACGCTTTGTGCTTAATGCTTTAAAGTAGCAAATATACTGAACCAATTTAGAATAGATTTCTACGATATAAGAGAACTACAAAAACTAATTCGGTACACCTACAAGCAATTATGCCACACATACTAGTCCTTAAAGAAACACAAGTATGTTCTACAACGACAACAGTAAACTACCCCCACTTTGGTTACGACCAACACTCCCGATTTAGACATAAGTTCGGAATATGCCATTTTGCCCGAAGCGACCTTTCGTGCCATCGCGAGGAAACACTCGAACCGATCAACCTTGACGTCATGTGGCTCAAGTTCACCGCCAACGGATTAATCAAGTTCTTATGCTGTCTCTATCACCCTTCAAGCGAATGAGCCTACAAGAGCTTTTTACAATATTAGCTATCACTTTTGATTCAGTACAGGTCGACCACCCCAATTCAGAATAAATCATACGGAGAGATTTCAATGCTCACAGCACCAACTGGCTCAAACATCACAACAAAACCGACGACGCGACGGAGGTAGAGATGCTGAAGCATTTGCCACCAGCTGCGGGCTTATTTAACTAGGCTGGACGTCTGCTTTGGCACTATTGCGAATAGATTACGCAAGTAATCTCCTCAGGATTGGAAGCATACATCACAAATTCCCTCAAGTTGCCGTCAAAAGAAAAGCCCTAGTTCGACAGAAGATGCGAAAGAGCTATAGGTACGAAACAGCAAGTCTACAAGTACTGGCAGCAAAATCAGACCGCTGAAAGTCGCAATTATTTTGCTGAAGCGAGAAACGAATGCTAACCTGTGATCGACGAAACTAAGGACAAGCACAATCAACGAATCAGGAATAAACATTTGCAATACCCCAGTGACTCCAGGAATTTCTGGTCGGTAGCAAAGACAGTAAGTAATAACTTTGAAAAAACGTCTCTCACACCCTTGACAGACGCATGCGGGGTCACGGCCACTACTGCTAAGTACAAATCAAACATGCTCACCGAAATGTTTTCATTGCACTCTATCTTAAACACCAAACCAATGGTTGTCAATAGTGTTGACAATCACCACTACCATGGCATAAGTTAAGATTCATCACCGTGATTTGCGTAAAATGTTATTAATTTGCCCACCTTCTTGGAAAGTCGCTCGAGTGCAACCTGTTCCAAAAAAGGCAAGAAAACTACGCCCTCAAACTATCACCCCATTCATTGCCTTGCTTCCAATAATCTCCAGAGTTATGGAACGTATAGTCAATCAGCAACTACTTCGAGCCCAATAGAATAATTAGCGATAACCACTGCGGCTTTCACAATGAGAGATCGACAGGAGATATATTGGCCTAAGTCACTTATGTATGGAGTAGAATTGAGAACTACTGAGAATTTTGAGTGATTGCGTTGGATATATCGAAGGCATTCGACAGAGTTTGGTATGACGGATTGATCAACAAGCTGCCATTTTTCGGACTGCCACCGTCTCACTACTGCTGGCTTGCCAGTTTCCTTAAAAACCGATCTCTGCATGTTGCAGTTGATGGACATTACTTCGGACGTACCCTGTTCCTCATCTATATTAATGACCTGCTGACCGAAATCAATAAACCTGCTTACAGTTTGGTAGATGACAGTACCATTGTCTCCCAATTTCGATCAGAAAAACCTTTACCAGCGACAGAGACTTATCACTGTCTGCAGGAGCAGATTACAACAATTAATCAAGGTCTGGAGGCAGTGTGAAATTTAGTCCAGTTCAATCAAGCAACCACGTTTACATGATTACGGCAGGATCGGCTATTCCTTCTTCTTCGCCAATCGAACTACTGGATGTCTCGGTCAACAGCAATATGTCATGCCATGACCACGTTGCTAACATCGCAAAATCAGCCTCGCAGAGGATTGGTGCACTATTTCGCAACATAAAACTGTACACACCGCAGCAGCTGCTGTTGCTCTACAAAACGCAAAAAAGACTGTTTTTAGAATATTGCTCACACATCCTATTCTTCTATAATGCCTTAGCAAAGTATACATGTATTTTCTATGATATCAAAAACACCCTGTAGATTGATATGGTGTAACAACAAATTTATTATAAAATAAGCTTGTAGCCTGATCCTTTCTCAAGTTTTTAGTTTTTGATTCATTTTTGTAACCTTATTTTTGGGGCAGATACAGGCTCTTTTAAGCTGTATTTTCTTTAATTTAAAAGCACTAATATTCAAGTATAAAATGTATTGACAATTTACTACAGTTTTTTATTACTGGAGAGATCCTGCTTTAGCTCTCATCAGAGTTCCTGAGCACGTGGTATGCTTCTTATTATGTTGGCATTATTTTTTAAAGAATATTCTGTCATTTGTCTTCAAAAGCAATTGCTAATCGAACAAGATTTTTCTGGAGCATTATTACGCAAATGTTTACTCCATTCATCCCATATATTATCAATTGGATTAATATCTGAACTTAAGGTTCGCCACGGCACGCGTGCTATGCCACCTTCGCCCGGATATTGTGATACAATTCAAGCAGTATATGGTATAAGTTAGTGTATAGTGCATCAGAAGAAAAAATCTACCAATAAAAAACGCGAATAGAACAACAAGTTCCTACAAGACTCGAATATACCTAACAGGTTTAAGTAAGATGTCTCCCGTCTGTACCATAACGGAACTGTCCCCAAAACTTGTTTTTTCGCTAAAAATACCTTGATCGCATCCCTATCCTTTCGCCGGAAGGAAGTGAAAAGTGGCTTTTTACCAAGTTTAAAAAATAACGGCAAGAGAATGTTTGGAGATGGGTAAAAATCAATTTCATATTCCTATCTTAACTTTTCAATAGCTATCCGGTGGCATTCTAAGACGCCTTTTACCAGCAGCTAAGTTTTCTAACATCTTGTTAAGGGTTAAGAAGAAAGTCCGATACTTATATTAATTTAGTTATAATTATGTTATATTTATCAAACTTGGCCATGATTTGAAATAAAAGAAAAACATTGACAGTGACGTTACTCTCAATTCACTTTCCTTATCCATATGTATGTTTAAGTATAAAAGTGCCTTATTCAGATGATGAAAAACACGAAATTTATGAATTTTATATTAAAAATGGTTATAATGCCAAACTTGCTGTACGGGAATACCGAGGACTTTATGAAGGAGTAAGGAGAATTCGCCCCAATAGAATATTTTCAATAGTTTATCAGAAAGTTTCAAAAGGATCAAATGAATCAATAACAATACAAATAAAGGTCGATTTATAAACTTGATGGTGCCGTTGCCGTTGACGTGACGTCGACGTTCAAAGATAACCTTACGACGAAACGAACAACTATTTATAAACACCGTTACTGCGCCGTTTGACGTTCGTTTGCTGTTGGCCGTTATGTTCGAGATGGCCAAGTTTTAACCTTTGCTGTTTCATGTTCATCAACGTCGTTCAGTTTTAATCAATCAAACGCCGATTTAAAATCACGTTTGCCTGGCACATGTCAAATTATCCGCCATTATTTTTCGAAATCGATCATTTTCTCTTTGGCCTTGTGAGTGAGTTATTTGTATCGCGCTTTCATTTATAAAACAAAATTAATAAAAATTGAAATCATTAACACCAACAAAAAATTGTAGGTTATATTTATATAGCACGAACGACAAACGTCAAGTTTACAAATTAGTGCCCGCTTCGACAGTACCGTCAACGTAACGTAAACGGCAACGCAACGTAACGTAACGATAACATCAAGTGTATAAGCCTACTTTAATATGCAACATGAAAATGATACATTAGACATCCTTTTGTATTTTGAAGGTATTTTTGTTATACAATTTAAATCTTAACGCGTCTATTCCAAATGATGTAGAGATTCTAGGCAAAACATACTATAAGATACAGAAAACTTTGTCAAAATATAATTTTCATGCTTATAAAATATTATCTGTTCAAGCGAGTATATAGTTCAGTGGTTTAAGCCTTGAGCCAAGATAATATGGCTGCGCGACCACGCTTTTGTCAAGAAATGCTACAGCGCTAGGACCAATAAGACCAATTTTTCAATAAAATTGAGGCGTCTTTTTCTGCTTGTGGAAGGTTTAATAGAAGGAACATGCACGTTTGTGCTCCGAAAAATTCCTGCGCCATCCGACAAATTCGGAATTTGGGCCGCCAATCGGTGAACGTGTGGTGTGGGGTTCTTAACAAACGAATTTTGGGTCAATATTTCATAACAGAAATCTGAAAGGGCATAACTATTTAGAACTAAGAAGATCAGTAATTAAAAATTTGGTTCAACAACATAATGATATTTTGGCAACACGACGGGGCTCCAGTACACAATATTGCTGATGTAACCGGATTCTTAAACAAACATTTTCCGTTTTGGCTCAGTAGGTTTGACACAATAAGATGAAAATTACCGTCATGGATTCTGTTTCTATGGCTTTTTAAAGGAATAGTTGGGTGACGAAAGACAATTAACTGTTGAGATTATACGAGACAGGATAACCCAAGAAGTGGAAACATTAAATCATCGAAATCAGTGTATTATTCTGGCAGCTATAGAAATGTAGAGGAGAATTTACAGGAAATGTATTGGGCAAAATTGGGATCAGGTAGAACAGTTAATGCAGTAATTCAGTTTTTATTTAATATTATCGTATAGATATCGTAAAAGTTACTGTTGCTGTCATTTTAATGCTATTCGTTTATTAATTTTGTTCCTTTCTTTCGTTTGAAATATGTTTTATGTGTGGGAATTCTCCTAAAGGCTTCGGTATTCCCGTATGTCAAGTTTAGCGTTATAACCACCTTTAATATTTAAAGTTTATAAATAAAATGCTCATATATATTCACTTCTTACTAGCAGCAAAACAGTTTGAACTTAGGTTTAGAGTATGTTATATGAAATCTGCTCAGGATTTTACGTAGAATCCGAAGTCATATTTGACTTTAAAAAAGTATAAGTTTGATTCAGAGCGCTTTTATGGACTGTTGTGATATTATATTTTCACTACCGGTAAAAAAATGAGATGATCCCCAACAATTCAGTACAAAAAATCAGCTCTCTATCTTTAAAAATAAGAAGTTAGGGAGAAGTGACATTAATAACCTATAACCCTGTACATTGGAGATGTTACCACAGATGATGTGTCGCATAGGAGGTATTCGCTAGAAATTACGTACATAATCTAGAATAACTGTTGCCATAAAATTTTTGAAATTATAATTCTAACAGGTGGTGGTGTGAATGTTGTTTCCTAGTTTAAGTAAATAGTAGAAGTATCGCTGATAATTAGCTTTAGCTAGGGTGCCAGGACTGCTGAAAGTTCCGATTCGGCCGATTTAGGCGGGATTGCACGGTTTTAAAGTCAATCGTAACGGATAATAATTATACAAATGGCATTAATCTTTAAAACTGTTTGCCTAGAATACCTCAATATCCAATCAGGCCTGCCATATTACTCAAGTGATCTGATTCGAGTAGTTCCCTTCAAGCCTTTTTGCTTCTTGCTTTTGTTCTCGGTTCGAGTCCCATTCGATCATAAAAAACAAGAAGCTGGAAAAGCAACGAAAACTAAGATGAAGTCTTGCTAATGAAGATACATTAGTAGTCACCATGGATCTCCAAATTGTCCTGACCAGCCCAAAGCTGCTGGCTTCAGAGAGTTATTATAAACTCAAAATACCATACTAACCCAATCTACATAATTTCACTATTTATGCACTAAATAATAAGAAAGTGACACTTTATGTATGGCATGAACCAATGGAGGGGTTTCCTTAAATGGATTTTTATTTTGCGTTATTGACTACCTTTCAGAAGAACTGAAAAATGATTTTAAATATTTTATTCTAGTTTCGGATAGATGCAATTACCGAAATCGGAACAAGACGTTATCAAAATGATTTCTGTATAGAAAATAATGTTACAGTTCAGCAGGTGTTTTTGGAGAAGGGGCACACTGTGATGGAGGCGGATAACGTTCATTCGACCCTTGAACATTATTTTTACGAACCCAGCACCTCCTCTACAGATTATGTTGCGCGAATACGTATCCCTTATACGTAATATTAAGGTATTGGATTATAAACGTTTCAAAAAATGGTAACTCCCGTCTAACTTTAGTTCAATTAGACCAGGAAAATGGGTGGGAAATCCTCTGGTGGTGAACATCAGACAGATCTAATGGCGAATTACTGTATGCCTTCGATTATGCTGATAATTGACAGAAACTTTTCTAAGAGAAGCCCAAACATTGTCCAGCTATCCGGTTTCGAACAAAATCCATCCCTAGTATGACAATCTGCCACATCAACCATGAAAAAAACCCACTAATTAATAGGCAAAATTAGCCCTTAAGCCATATTTTATACATTTTGAATGAATAATAAAGGGTAAGGAATTACACGAATTTAATTTCTCATAAGATAGACAAAATACCAGTAATTATTATCATAATATTATCAATATTAATTTATTAACACCTATATCGTAGCTAAGAAACCCTCGGAATTCCTCCGAAGTAGATATTTAAGAAACAAAATAACTCCAATGTAGATATGGTTCCGAAACTTCTCCAAAGTGAACTATAAAAAAATTAAAAATATCCCCAATGTACATTTTTCTCCTGTTGATTCAACTGGAGGGAAAAAATGATGCAAAATAAAATTAAAATTGATAACTGAAACTCTTCAAATGTACAAACAAAAAGCTGACATCTATTTTTAAAGATGTCCAATCTAAATGTTTTTCGTCTCTTGTGAAAAATTACTATTTGTCACATTGGAGGTGCTCGACCACGATATGACTAGTGTAAAGTTACATTGGATGTGGGTGGATGCGTGCGATTTTTTAGTCGCCCGCGCGCTTACGATTATAGGCGTTGGTGTAACCCTTCGTATGTTTTAAAGTTATTTAGATAGCTTTATAATCAAAAATAGAAATGCAACCGAAAAGTACACGGTGCACGCCATAAAGTCGAATCCATGTGTAGGTTTCTAAGGCGAAAATTGGTCAAGATGCGATGTGACAAAGCGTTACATAACGTATCTATTAAATTCTATACACTTTTTAAATCGTATAAAAGTGGCTTTATTTAATAAAACAATGAAATATG
>MU184600.1:0-26258 GCA_016904865.1 Pissodes strobi | reverse complement strand
AGCGTACACGAGATATTTTCTAAATATATGTGCGAACAAATGAGAAATTGGCCCAATATCTTGGCGCCAACAGAGCTACGGTGAGGTAGATGTTACATGTGAACCATTGTACTGCACTACAATCTAATTTCTCTAGAAGTGGAGAGAAAGGCGGGAATGGCGTGGGCGAGCCCATTATCGCATTTGAGAGGGTAAAAAATGCACTTTCTTTATTTGACATTATGTTGTTTACATAACATTGACGGAGACAATGATATATTAGACTTAAACGTTTAAAATCTTTTTCGTTGACGGAGAGTGACAACTAGCTATCTTTCCAGCGATTGCTTTATATAATGGAATTTGCAATCCAGGTTCGGACTAAGGATTTACGGAAGTACGATGCTTTAAATGTACAAATTGCTGTTTACATGGGGTGAAATATTAGGGTTTTAATTATGGGTCAACAATTACTGCATATTTCGTTCGCAAACATTTGCCTGAACAATTTTTACATCTAGTTTTTGACATTAAAAATACAAATAAAAAATAAAATGTAACAAAGTAAATGATTGAATATAATTTATAGGTGAGATGTAAGTTGGAATACATACTTACGAAAATGTGAATTCCTATCAGATCTTACCAGCAATGAAACTCATTACTTTCTGTTGGTAATTTTAACAATTCCGTAACATGATCTTTGTTCCGAGTACACTTATGTTTATTCCTATTAGAATTAATAACTCCTTATCTTACATCTAGTTTCAAATTACTATTCGAACCGAAAAGATAACACCAGTATCAAAAATTCAAGGTTACAAAGGTACAGAAAGTAGGAAGCTATAATACTTACTTACTTACTCCGTAGCGCTACAGCTCCTGATGGGCCTTGGCTGAAGCAACAATTTGCCTCCATCTGTCTCGGTCTTCCATAACTTCTAGACCATTCCCGATGACCATTTTCAGGAAGTGTCCGATGTTATATTATCACGCCACCTCAATCTCGGTCTTCAAAGTGGTCGTCTTCCTTCTGGTGCTCTGTCCCATATTAAGCGGATCATTCTATCCTCTGGCTGTCTTCGTACGTGCCCTGCCCATCTCAACCTTTGTGCCTTTATGAGGTTCTGGCTGATTGTATATTTGTTTTAGTTCTGCATTTGTTTTGATTCGGTAGCTCCGCGTATCCTGGTTTTTGTGGGTCCGAAAATTTTCCTCAGCACTTTCCTCTCGAATCTTCGAATGAGTTCCTCATTTCGCATTTCGAATCTGAGCTTTCAATGGATTCTAAAAGCGTAAACAAAAAAAAAAACAGTAACGTGCTCTCCTTCAGGTTAAACAAGTCATAGCTCTTTGGTATTCTCCAGCCTGGAGGAGGATGATGAGATTTGATGGGCCACATCCCGTGACAACTCGAAATGGGGGTGGCGTCATTCCCCGTAATCAAACTGCTCTCACCAATTTGGTAGGTACTCAAGATGTGTACAGGTTTTTTTAGTTAAAGTAATTTCGCCCCTAATCCCTAATTTAGCAAAGTAAAATAGCAAACAAGATGTTAGCGGATTAATGAAGTCAAGGTGACCACACCAGGTTGAAATTAGTACACAAGATGTCTACGGGTCTGTGCAGTTAAAATAACTACGCCCATAATTTCATATTGTCTTAAGCAAACATAATGTTCGCAGGCTTCTGTAGTCAAAATGACCACACCCATTTTGCATCATACCTACACATATAAAGGAATCTGCCCTTTAACATACATTATGACGATTCTGAAGACGACTTTGGCCGTATTTGAAGTCGTCTTTTTAAAGCATTTCAATCATCTTGACTATTCTTACATAACCGTGCTTATAAAGTGCCGTTGTGACAATTGTCAAATAATGCCATGAAAATTTGAATCAGCAATTATATAATGTAAGATTTTTAAACCAATTAGTTAAATTTTTTAATTTCAGCAATTATTTTCACTGACTATTAATTTTGCCTGCACGACTTTCGCATAAGAAGTTGAATTTATCCTTAATTGAGTTTATGATTATAGAATGGTCTTTATTTGCATATTTTCTTTTAGTCTAGATTAGTTAATGCCTTTTTACTGATTCGAACTTTTTTTGCAGATACAACCGAATCTTCGAGACTGGCAACCCCTATCACTGAACCAATTCCAGATAAAACTACTGAGAAGAATATAGAAAGTAGCATCAAGAATGCCTTACAGTTTCTTATATCTCAAAGGTAAATCACGCATAACACCTTCTTCGTGATATTGGTAAACATGAAAAGGCAATGCGCATCATGTATATTGTCATAAACTCTTAGTTGAATCACTCACACCTACAGGCCTAGGCTAAATTAATATACCTATACCCTGAAATAAGAAATTAGGTTGCGGCTTATGATGGACACACAAGAGAAACGTAGTGTTCTAATTAAATAATTTGGAAATAAAAATAGAAAGTTCCTCCCTACAGGAAAATTAAAATTATAATGGCTGCGGTTGACGAGTGACAAATCCAAATCGAAATACTTTATTGTGTTATAGAAAGCAACGCTTTTAAAATAACGTAATTTTCGCAACTAAATGTTGTATTATGTATCCTTTGATTTATTTCCGTTTACTTTTAAATTCCTCTCTGTTGTGTATAACAACTTTATTTATCACAAATATGATAAACTTTAATGACATGTTACATAAAATCAAAAGCTATTTTTCTGTGACATATTTCTTGCGACTCCCACCTAATCCTATGCTTCTTATCTATATACCTAGCTCGGTATTTTCTGTTAATTTATAAGAAATTCATTAGACCCTTAAACATATACACGTAATACCATCTCTTAATATATTACCTATTTATTATCTTAAATATAGCAATAAATATTACAACTAAAATTACAATTTTTAACCTTCTCTCATTTTTAATCCTAATTTTTCACTGTTTTTTTTTTATAAAATTAGTCTTTCTGAATATTTGCTGCTTGGTAGGAAATGTAGTAATATTATATTCAATTATAACATTGTTAGAGTGAATATTTCAGACATAAAGTTGGACTTGATCTGATAATAGTTTTTTGTAAGAAAATGAATCTCGAACAGTTTCACATCGACCTTCCGTACTCGATAATGAAATACAATTTTGTTTTCTTGTCACCCAAGCAAATGTATTACCAAAAACTTTAATTATACACCGTGATACTGTACTTTCTATATCTACAATTCCCTGCCCAATCCTAGTCAGCATTCGAACTTGGTGGAAATTATTTTTTTTCCTTAATATTTTAAGCTTACCTTATCATTACCTTTCAAATCCTGTCCAGATAATAAATTTCTGTTTTGAAATAGACAACTGTATAACTTTACTTATCGGGTCCTAACATAAAAAAACACCAAAGCAGGTTTATTTACAGATTTATTCCCATTATCATTTATTTAGACTGGTGAGAACAGTTTGATTACAGGGAGTGACGCCCCCGCCATTCCGAGTTGCCACGGGATATGGCCCATCACATCCCATCGTCCTCCCCAGGCTGGAGAACACCAAAGTACAAAGTCTGGAGCTGATCAATGACAGTTTGTGACACAAGGGGCTGCATTGTATTAGCAGGCAGACACGTCAAACTAGTGAGAGCAGTTTGATTACGGGGAGTGACACCCCCGCCATGCCATTCCGAGTTGCTACGGGATGTGGCCTATCAAATGTCATCGTCCTATCCCAGGCTGGAGAACACCAAAGTACAAAGTCTGGAGCTGATCAATGACAGTTTGTGACAAGAGGGGCTGCATTGTATTAGAAGGCAGGATCGTCAAACTAGTGAGAGCAGTTTGATTACGGGGAGTGACGCCCCCACCATTCTAAGTTGTCACGGGATGTGGTCCATCAAATCCCGTCGTCCTCCCTCAGGCTTGAGAACAATGAAGTACAAAGTCGAGAGCTGATCAATGTTAGTTTGTGGCAAGAGGGGCTGCATTTTGTTAGCAGGCAGGAACGTCAAACTGGTGAGAGCAGTTTGATTACGGGGAGTGACGCCCCTGCCATTCCGAGTTGCCACGGGATGTGGCTCCTCAAATCTCATCGTCCTCTCCAGGCTGGAGAACACCGAAGTACAAAGTTTAAAGCTGATCAATGACAGTTTGTGACAAGAGGGGCTGCATTGTATTAGCAGGCAGGAACGTCAAACTGGTGAGAGCAGTTTGATTACGGGGAATGACGCCACCCCCATTTCGAGTTGTCACGGGATGTGGCCCATCAAATCTCATCATCCTCCTCCAGGCTGGAGAATACCAAAGTACAAAGTCTGGAGCTGATCACTGGGGAGTGACTCAACAAACGCCATTCTTACCCCTGTCAGACTAGGGACCGCCAAAGGAATGAGTCTGAGGTCGATGGTTCCAGTGGTAGCGGCTCTAGGTGGTAGATGTATATGCCTACTCGTATCGTCCGGTAAAGGGCCACCCCATCAGAGCTGGGAAGCGCTGAGTGGTTTTTTTCGAATCGCGTTCCCCTTCCGAGCTGGTGGTTCCGGGTTCCACATCAGGAATATATGAATGAACATGATGGTGCCTCCAGGATCAAAATGTTCCGGAAGTAAACTCCCCTGCCATTCGGATCTCCGGGCGCTAGGTGGCCCTGGGAGCCCTGTATTCCGCATTTCATAGACAGCAAAGATACCGAACCAATGTAGAATAGATTTAGGCCTAAATACAAACATAAATTCAGTACACCAACATCTACAAGTCAATAGACCACACATACTAGATCTTACAGAAACACAAGTAAATTCTACATCAACAACAGTAACCTATCCCTATCCTGGTTACGACTTACACACCCGATTTAGACATAAGTTCGGAATATGCCCTTTTGTCTGAAGCGACCTTTCATGTCACCGCGAGGAAACACTCGAACGAAACAACCTTGTGGCTTATGTTTACCGCCAAGGGAGTAACCAAGTTTATATATTGTCTCTATCCCCCTCCAAGCGATAGAGAATACCAAAGCTTTTTTTTACAACACTAGCTACCACCTTTGACTCAATACAATACACGCTCCTGCTTGACAAAGTCTATATTTGGTCCCAGTTCCTCCCTGAATCTCAAAAAATATTTGGACTATTTTTATTTATTTATATTTAAAATTACATTTTAAATAGATATTCTTATGTTGTCTTTTTTGAACCTGTCTTTTCTTATTTTTCTTTAATTCCTTTTCTTTTGCACTTCTCCCAGACCATTTTTTAAGGCTTGTGTTGTGAGATAAATGTAATATATATTCCAAACATCTGATCCAGAAGTGCAAACTAGATATTCCGAGTCTGTAAAGCTCTTGAAAATCCATCTTTCTCTGTATTTGTGATGTTACCTTCTCTAGTTTTTGGAGTCACAGTTTTATTCGCAATTCACCAATAGTATTACGAAAACAAGATTTGAGCTCCATGAATATATGTATACTACGAAACAAATTCAAATTCATATTACACACAAGTAATGTGAGAAAATTATTACTTTTTAGAAGACAAAATTTATAAAGCTTTGAAATTTTGGTTGTGAACTCCCAGTAGAAACTCAAATGGAGATCCAAAGAGTTAACCTCCCCGGTGGGAGCTTCATCCCCTTTTGCTCAAAAAGTCACGCTTTTCGACATTTTCTCGTAAACCGTAACTTCGACCATAAAATATTATAGGACTTATTATATTTTCCATAAAATTTGTTATATATTATCTTTACGTATCTCCCACCCAACGCTCATAAATGACCTTTTAAACATTTTTCTAAGCGCGATGACAAAAATGAGCTCAGCGCCCTTTTTGGCGGCAATTAACTCGACAAATATTAGTGTCAGCAAATAATGTATAGAATCAAAATTGAAGAGCAGTTCTTTCTCTACTAGGGCCATATTGAATAAATTTTTATTAGAAAATGTTAGTGGTCAAATGATAATTTTTTATACTTGTGAATTTAGTACTTTGAGTGTGTTTCCACTCCACCCTTATTGAGGTAGAGCTCTCGGCGCGTTTTTTTAAGTGGTTTTTCCTATAGGCCTATTCCACTAAGAGAATGTAACTATTTAACCATCTGCCTCTGCAAAGTCGTCCTCCACGACTGAATTTAAACAACTCTGCTCGTGACAATTCGAGCACATTGTTGAGCAGTGCAAGCCAAATTTGACACATCTACATCGCTTTCCACTTCCCTTTTTACAGCCGCAGGATATGATCTGAAGAATTGAAGTTAGAGCTGGCGCCTGAGTCGTAAGCACTGGCATCAGAATTTTGCTAATTTTTCTCCAGCCCATTCAGTTGTATTAAAAGTTCTTCCTCGCCACGAATGAATCTGATGGAAAACGCGATAGGAATATTGTGCTAATGCAGCAGATGTAGGCGGTAGACTAGACAAAATTACTTCATGACTCGATTTACCAACTAACTTATTAAATGAAATGAACCAATAGTGATTTAAAGATTTCTCATTTCGGGGTTCCTTATATAAGGCAAGCGTAAATTTCCCCCGGCTATTGCAATGTCATCTTTTGCCGATGAAGAATTATTGAATACAGCGACCACTTCTTGTAAATCGTTTCTTGTATTTATTAAGTTTATAGTCTGTGATTTCCCTTTGCCAAAAAAGGCAGCAGTAGTCTCACAGTCACTAAACGCATGGGCAAATAAAACATTATCTTTGCAATCCTTTATAACTGACGAATTTTGTAAGTCGTGGAAACTATACGCTCTTTCCTTAATATTTCCTTGAGCATCTCTCAAAAAGCGAATCGATATCCTGCCCAACAACCACGGGTTTTTCATAATTGTTGGCTGCGTTGGTCGGCATCATCGGTAGCAGCGAGAGTGGAAATACCTGCTGATTGCAATGTGTTTATCAGTTGACCAATAAAACGCTCTTTATTGGCAAGATTACTCAAAAAATTCTTTTGCAAATCACTAATTGGTGTGTCTTTATCGAAAATTATTTCTGCAGATATCCGTTTTAGGAACCGTTGCGTTGTTCACGTTCAATACTTTTTGTACTATCCTCAGTCTCGCTGTATTCATCAAAAACTACAGTTACACGAATATTCATAGAAAAAAGTTTGTAACCAACTAACGGAACGCCACTTTCATAAGAATCTGTCAACAAAAGTTTAATAAGCGGCGTCGTGGCGCGGCGCCAACTTCATTTGTTTGTAAATTCCTTTATCCCGGCATACATTATACGGTCACGTTTAGATACAATTTTTTTAATCAATACGTGGTTTGTTAAAAAAAAAATCTGTTATTAATTTTGATGAATGTTAATTTTGCCCTTTTGTGGAACCACAGTGCGCTGGTCTCATTTTTGTCTTCGCGCTGAGAAATAGGTTATTTTCCAAGGTCATTTATGGGCGATGGGTGGGAGATACGCAAAGACATTTATAAAAAAAATTATGAAGAATTTTATGGAGAATATAATAAGTCCTATAACATTTTCTCGTCGAAGTTACAGTTTACGAGCAAAATGCCGAAAAGCGTCGTGAGGTCACGTTGGGGGTGGGGATTTGAGCAAACGGGGATGTAGCTCCTACCGGAGAACTCTTCGAATCTGTATTTGGACTCTTACTGGGAGTTCACAACCAAAATTTCAAAACTATAAATTTTTTCTTCTATTCGTGGTTTCTACGTCTAATTTGCTTACATTAAAACGGGTCAAGTTGGGGCAGGAAATGTTAATCCTATTAAGTAGAGCAATGATTCTACTTTTTAGCTCAATTGTTTTAAAAATTTTAATTTAGTTTACAATAAATCTAAAAATTTTTACATAATAGACTTAAACTAAGTAGACAACTGATAAACGATAAATAAATATGAAGCTTTTTCATATTTTCACTTTTTGATTTACCTTTACTGTAAACTGCCAAATAATACAATCCAGTTAAATATCTATATTTTAAATTGGCTCACAAAGTTAACCAAATAAATTTATATTATTTAATAAATTTTTAATTGCTTTAAAAATCACGATTTTTTCACACATTGAAAATTTAAAGTGACCCGAAAGCTTTCATAGTATTTTTCCACAGCGGGCTAGAGTGTTTGCGAAACAAAAATTATTTAGAACTTGAAAAATTGTTACTGTTGTAAAATATCATAATGTCCCTATATTACATTGGCTCGATCCACTGTGCAGAGTAACTTAGAGCGCGAAAGTACATCCACACCACAGTCCTCTTATGGATCTGAATTAACCCAATAGGAACTCACAAAAGTGACACTTAATGGGCCGAGTAAGATGCAATTTATGAAATTTGAAAAATGTAAAACAAAGCCAATAACTTTTTCTGCTAGATTTGAACTGATTTTGGGCATGTCTGTTTTGGTTAGTTTTAGCTGGTTCCGCCCCTGAAGCGAGCGGAGGGCCATGTGTTTTCCCTCGCTCATCTAGCATCGCCCATTAACTGTCACTTTTGTGAATTGCTATTGGTTTAATTAGGATCCATATGAAGACCGTGGTGTGGATGTACTTTCGTACTTAGAGCACGTTTTTGTAGTTTTTGTAGTCTATCATCTAGCATCAACTTTCAATTTATCCCGAAGGTCACATTTTCCGTTTTTCATGTACTTTCGTTTAAAGCAGGGGTTAATGACCACAGACTATGAAAAGCGTTGATCGTAGGAAAGTGCAAGCCGTTTCACTCTAAGTCAAGCCGTTTAGATTATACAGTCCGTCATAGTATGTATAATGTCAAACACTAATAAATTCGAGAAGGATTAAATTTAGGGATAGAAGTTATATTTAGGGATAGTATGTTACGTCAAATGTGTTAATTTATATTTTTTTGTAGAATTCAAAAATCAACTAATAAACAGGATGTTCTCCGTAAACATGTGGTTCCATTGTGGTCGGGATACACAAATTCTTTTATTATTGCTTAAAACCATAAAGAAGGGTGTGGTATTTTAATTAACCACTTTTAATGGACAGTATAACATAGGGTGGTGAGAGAAATTGAAACATGTATTCGGTATTGATATAATTTAATAATGCAGGTGTAAATTGCATTTAAATATAATGAAGATAAATAAACAGTGTTTTCTATGTTAAATAGAAAATATATGTGTACAATTCTTAGACTAAAACTTTCAATCACTCATCATTCGTTCAAGTATAAAACTAAAATTACAAAAGGTTTCTTAAAATTAGAAATGTCTACTGAAGAGTCTTGATTGTTTGATTTAAAAATTAGTTTTTATCTTTCTTATTTTAATACTTCGTTCTCCAACTTAGCAACTTTCACACAGCATACCTTTTCACTTCGACTGCTTTACCTGCCTTGCTTTACAGAACTTCGACCAGGAATGTCAGTCTGCCTTCCGCCATTTTATGTTCCAATTTCCAACGGGAACGGGGATGCTATCGTTTCTAACTTCGAAGAATTGCTTTAAAAAAGCTCAAAAGGAGGTCTTTGTCCAACCTTGGACAAAGATAACTGAGGTGCACGAAATATTCTCTAATATTTGTGCATACAAGAGAAATTGGCCCAAAAAGGAATTTGACCTTTTGGCGCGAAGAGGCACTTGCTAGAGCTCGGTAGCACGACCGACCCAGCAACGTGGAGTGTTTGCAGTGCACTGACTTGATTAATTTCTTTCCTTCAGCTAGTCGCCTAGCGGCAAAACTACATAATAAAAGTGGGCGGTAACACATACCGAATTCATTTAAGATACAAGGGTAGAAGCTGTTTTCTTTCTTTAATTGACAGACTGATTGTTCACAAGGCTGACGGAGACAAAAATACATTGACTTTAAAACGATTACAAACGTTTTCCATTACTAGTGAAAGTTGGCTCTATTGTTAATCTCTTATATTGACAGCACTACTGTACAGGTTCGAATTAAGGGATCGTCCGTCTAGGGTTGGACTAAGGGGTTTTGAAGAACGTGAAATTTGCTGATTTAAATGTACAAATTGGGTTGTACCCGGGGTGAAATAAATCTATTTTGTGTTAAATTGTGGCTCATTCATTCTACATACATACAGGGTGTTCTCACCAAACTCTACGGTAAAAAACGATAGTTTCTACACGTGTTGGGGTGTTTCCCCAACACATTGTGTCACACTTTTTTGGAACAACCTGCTTGTTTGAATATAATTTTCTAAAATTCGCCATTATGCATAAATTAGGTTAGCACTAGATGGAAATTTTTAGCTTCTGTCGTATAGGAGCTCTAAAAGCCCAACGCACTAATCAGGATCCTGTATATATGTTTAAAGCAAAAATCAGGGACTTCTTTCTTTACATATTCGAGAAAAAATGTTTTGGCTTAAAATATTTGTAAAAATTGTTTTTTAAATTTAGTTCTAAAAAGTTTTCGATGAGTTGTCTCCTTCTCCTAATTCTGTCTTATCTCCCTTAAAATTTCCTTACAGTACCTCAATAAACAATATTTACTATAAATTGTATAAAATATAATAATAAATTTTATCGACTATATTGCTCGAAAACACATAATTGTAGTCCTTAACAGTGTTAAGGTATATGCATAATTTAACGTCATCTTGATATAACTAAATTTCCACCCATTTCAGGGAAAATGATTGGGGATGGAGGAATGACACGCCGAAAGTTTTAACGGCCCTTAAACTTTTACACGCGTACGAAGATGTTCTGGAAGGATTGTTACCAAGTGCCTTCGAAATGCAACTATCAAGTAAGCAGATGGAAATTGAAATTGTCATAATGTTATGGAGGTATGTAAATTATATGGAACATTTCTTCACACAGTGCTTAGTATCACTTTTTGTGCAAACTCATTATTACATTTATGTGACAATCGATAATATATAAGAAACGATCACTTTTTAAGAATAACATAATAGCAAAAACTGTAATCTTGCCTATTTTGTTCATCCCCAAAATATTATTAGTACGCTCTTCAGTTACTTTGTTATAGTAATAGATACGTATATTATTAAAGCATTTTTACAGAACCATTTTCTGACCAAAATGAAGTTTTAAACGCATTGGTGAAACACACCTTGACCTAGTTTGTGTTAGAGTTACTTTATTTTGACGACAGCAGTTTTTAGGCTTAAGTCAATTTTCCCAAGTGGTATGCAAAATCATTTTAATATAACCTTGCTGACTAATTGAAATTTTGTGATTTTTACGCTCTTCTTGTATTTCTAGTCCAACAAAATCATTAGCTTTATTTACTGAGATATTAAATTCATTTTGCAAATGTATAATTAAATTGTCAACAGTATCTTTTGATTGTGGCATCACTAACCCATCATCTACGTACAGGACTACGTAAACTAAGTCATAATTAAGTTGTTTAAGAAAACTTACGAATTTTTCATTCCAGGACCGTGAGGCTTGTTTCAATCCGTAAACACTTTTCTTTAACTTATATGCGTAATCAGGTTTGTCTTTATCATGAAAACCGAAAGGTTGCGACATGTAAATGTTCTCTTCCAAATCACCGTCTAGAAAGGCCGTTTGTACAGGGTTATCCAACGAGGACTAGACAAGGCGATTTTTTGTTTTCCCTGTACTTTTATAAAAAGAAACTGAAATAGCCATCCTATGTAATTTTCTCCCGCGAATTCGGATTTGTTCAGCAAAAAACAATTGAACATCAAATAAAAGTACTAGGGGTCACTTTGATATTTTTTTAAATGGAACACCCTGTATATTACTAAATTTTTGGACTCTCTAGGAAAATCTAAACACATTTTGTGTATAATATCCTATACCTATCTTTACCTGTTTACCATATATTGACAGTTGCAAGCCGGGTATTTTGACACTTTGACAGGCTCTAAAATCTAAACCTCACGAGATCAAAGAAAACGGTTTCCACATCCCTATTTTGGGTTTTCATAAGCTATCGAATGATAGTAACTTTGAATCTAACCGGAGGTTTAAAAGTTCCGGTTAATTTTATCCACAGGTTAAATTCGAAGATACCGTCATTCGATAGTTTATGAAAACTTAAGATAGGAATGTGCAAACCGTTTTCTTTGATCTTGTGCGGTTTAGATTTTAGAGCCTGTCAAAGTATCAAAATACCCGACTTTCAACTGTCAATATTTGGTAAACAGCTAAAGATAGGTATAGGATATTATACATGAAATGTCTTTAGATTTTTCTAGAGAATCCAAAAATGTAGTAATATACAGAGTGTTTCATTTAAAAAAACTTCAAAGTGACCCTTTTATTTGATGTTCAATTGTTTTTTGCTGAACATATCCGAATTCGCGGGAGAAAATTACATAAGATGGCTATTTCAGTAAGTACAGGGAAAGGCAAAAAATCGCCTTGCCTAGTCCTCGTTGGATAACCCTGTACATCGAACTGTCTTAATCTCATGCCATTTTCAATCGCGATCGCGAGCATTGTCCTGATAGAATCGTATCGAACGACCGGCGCAAAAGTTTCGTCATAGTCTATTCCCTTTTGCTGTTTATAGCCCTTTGCCACAAGGCGTGCTTTGTAACGCGTTATGTCACCATTAGAGTTTGTTTTCACTCGATATATCCACTTATTGCCTATCACTGGATGATCCTTTGGTTTAGGTACTCAGTCCCAAGTATCATTTTTCATTAATGATTCCATTTCTTGCTTGATTGCTTCCGTCCATTCTTCATTTTCATTTGACTAGGTTGCTGTTTGGTAAGATTCTGGAGTTAAAATTGAACAATATATGGCTGGTCCATAGTAATCAGGTCGTCTTAAAAGGTTTCGTTGACGTAGCTGTATCCTGTCGTCTTCTTCATTATTTTCATTTTCGGCCTCTAGATCTGGATCATTTTCTTCTTCATTGATTTCAGGAACCACATTTTATTCAAGTTGGTAATGGAGAGGAAAATTCAAAATGTCTTTCTTTTATTCACTGATTCTTTCAAACTCTTCTTCGTTAAAATTTACATCACAGCTGACGATTATTCTTCTTTTATTTTTGTCCCATAATCGATAATTATTTGACAATGCATCGTAACCCACAAACAATAATTTGTTACTTCTTGTGTCCCACTTTTTACGTAGTTGAGTTGGTATCGCCATGTAAGCTGCACATCCAAATACTCTCAAGTGCTTGTTTCTGGTTTTCTCCCTAAGAATGCTTCAAAAGCTGTAATTTTCTTTGTCTGATTCAATGTTGTTCTATTCAGTATATACACGGCAGTATTTACCGCTTCAGACCATAATTCTGTATGAACATTTCCATTCATGGAGCGTGCCGATTCAACTATTGTTCTTATTTCTCTTTCCGAAGAACCATTTTGTTGATGTGAGTAGGGTGCCGATCTTTCATGCAATATTCCCTCTGTTTGTAGATATTTTTGAAAAATGTCATTGATATATTCAGTCCGATTATCACTCTTAAAAACTTTAATTTCATTGTCAGTTTGATTTTCGATCAACGCTTTATAATTTTTAAAAGGCGCAAACACTTCCCTCTTATGTTTCATAAAATAAACATTTCTGTATCCAGTACAGTCATCCTTGGAAACTACAAAGAAACGTGATCCGCTCGGTGAGTGAGTGACGTGTTGCTTATGTGATTTTCGGGTGTGTTTTCCATATTGGCAGGTTTCACAGAAAACTTCATCTTGATCAGCAAGTTCCAAATCACTTATAACGTTGTTTTTGTTTGCTTCTTTTATCTCCTTGGAATTAATATGTCCTAATCGGTCGTGCCATAAGTTCAACGAATTGGTTTTTGTTAGATTGCAATATATGTTGGAATGAGTAATTTTTTTGTTCGGCACACACACAAAAGGAAAATCCTATGCCACTTAACGAGCGGTGCGTGTGCCGAGAAGATGGTGGACGTTGGACTTGAAGCGCTGTAGGTTATAGTTTTCGGGAAGTCGATTCCAGAGCGAGGCAGTCCTCCAGACAAAGGAGGTCCTGCAGCAGGGACGTTCTAGGTGTTCTCCACTGAATCGTATGTTGATGAACAGCTTGTGTCTGACGGGTGTTTCTATTTCGCACCACTCTGAGTGGAATCATAAGTGCCAGCTCGTTGGAACACCTTCCGTAGTAGTATCGATAGCAAAAAGAGAGATTCGCCACTTTTCTTCGATGTTCAAGGCTATCAAGGTATTTAGTCAACTCTGGGTCATCCATAAGACACACTTGAGCAAGTGTTTGGGCGACGAGCTCCACACATGGAAACAGTATTCCAGTTCCTTATAGAGCAGTAAGAGCTGATAAGGTGTATACAATCTATAGAGTGTTCCTAGCTTTTGTGCCGCTGCCTTGGCGATTTTGGCCACGTGATTACGCCAAAACGTGTTGTTTTCTACATTGATGCCCAGCAAGCTTATGGATGAAGCCAGAGTCAGTGTTTGTACTGTCATTGATAAGCCAGGTCCTGCGGTGTTTGTTTTTTTTTTGAGGAGACAGCTGCTTGAGTCTTTCCTGAATTAAACGGGACACTATTTTCCCCACCCCATTCTACGATGGCGTTCATATCCTCATTGATGGCAGCAATCTGATGTTTTCGCTTGCGTTGGGAACGAACAGCGGTCATTGGAGTTCCCGACGGGGTTATAAAAGTGCTGTCGTCTGCAAAGTTGTAAATAGAATTGTTTGTCCTGTCTAAGCGATCGTTGATATAGAGCAGGAACAGTGTGGGAGATAATATACACTCTTAAGGAAATCCGGCATTGATTTTAAATTCCTCCGAGAGGTGTCCATCAATACCAATTCGGATGATTTGATCCCTTAAGAAATTGCAAAGCCATAGAAGCAGTGCTGGTGGTAGTCCGTACGCTGCCAATTTGCTTAACAATCCGTCATGCCACACCCTATCAAATGTTTTGGATATGTAGTCACTGCACGAGATTCACCGTGGTTCTCGTTGGCTTTGGCCCACAGGTAGGTCATGTAAGTCAGGAGATCTCCCGTTGATCTCTACTTGCGGAAGCCATACTGGCGATCGCTTATGATGCCTGCCGATTCAAGATATTTTAAGAGCTGTTCGTTGATCAGTTTCTCCATGACTTTCGTTGATTAGTTTCTCCATGACTTTGGACATGATGGGAACAAAGGCAATTGGACGGTAGTTATTTGGAATCGTTTTTTACCTTTCTTCGGGTTAGTTGGGTTTGGTTGCACATGAGCGCATTTCCAGCTAGAAGGAAAGCATGCAGTTCTGTATGATAGGTAGAAAAGCCTGCATAGGGAAGCTGTTAGTTCAGCAGCACATTTCTTAAGCACTATTGCTGGAAGGCCATCCGGTCCTGTGGTCTTTGTTAGTGGCTGGCTAGGCTTTTGAGTATTCGTTTCACTTCAAGTTGGCGAAATACCCATTGAGGAATCCACTCTCGGGATAGTTGGGGGAGTCTTTTCTTGATAATCTAAGGTAGAATATGATGCAAATATTTCAGTAAGAATGATCGTTTTTCCTTTGGCCGTTTCCGGTATTGAGCCATGGTCTTTGATCAGTGGTGGGGTTGAGGTCTTTGAGAAACCCTGATTGACAGCTTTGGCAACTGGCCGAAACGATCTTGATCCATTATGGAATGAGTCATCGATCTAACTAAATCAAATATTTGTGATCTTCATTATAGTTATTTGTGAAGAAACTTTTCAAACTAGCTTGATTTATTAAAACAAAAATACAAATGTTTTTGATAATATGTAAAAAGCTGCTTTCAACCACAGCCTAACTGATTAATAATATTTACAACATTCCATAAGGTAATACAATGTTCTAGGTCTACTGATAAATTATAATAGTGGACGCATAATGACCAATTTTTTTCGATTAGGATCTAAAATATATGCCTCTAAATAGTTTTTCACTGCTGAAGAATTGAAAGAAGATAAATTTAATTCAGAAAATATATATTTCCAGTTGATGAATGTATAGAGGTGAGTTTCACTAAATGGTTCTTGTTTGAATTATCATTTTCTATTTAAAACATAAATAATTAATCTTGACCTTGTGCAAATCCTTGTAAAAGTACAGCGTTAACCAAAACATTATGTAAATCTTAAGTGGTGGTTTGGAATCTTCGGCAAAATGCAACACCTTTTATCTACAATGCCGAAACATAATTTTTTCAGTCGACTCGCATTTCGTTAATCATGTTAACATCTTCAGGAGATGATTAAAACAGTTGTGATCATCTGCTGATAATTATAAACATGTTTAGCGAAACGCGTATCGAGTCCAAAAATTCTGTTTCGATTTTGTAGTTAAAATTAGGTTGTACTGATTAAAAACTAGAAAATGATTTACGTAAACTTAAGCACAAAATATATTATTCCCAGTGTTAGTAGCTATACAAAAGTTCTTAGCACATATTTATGAGAAATTTGTAGTATGATTTTTTATATTTATATATTTCTTTAAAAATCTGCAAAATTATATCGGACAAGTGGTTGAACCTTGAGTGATGACATCAGGAGCTTATCTTAAATTTTTGGAGTGGCACCATCCGCATCGGTAAAATTTTAAAGTTTAAATTAGGGCCGAGTAGCCGAAACTTGATATGGGGCGTCAGAGCCGAGAATTTCCATTTCTTTCCTTGGACAGCTCGGATCACTTATTGCCGATTTGCCTAGGTGATAGGCAAATTTGTTTTGCATGAATGTAAAACAGCAGAGTTTTGCATCCTATATATAATATAAATCAATTATTGTCTTCATAGATTTAAGAAGAAAGGACGTGAGGCTTATCGCATAGCTTGGGGTCCTCAGAGGGCCTCTTTCCAGTCTTAGAGATAAACACCACCTTAACCTTGCTCCACAAGTTTGAAATGTGCCCAAGGTTAAAACAGGCTTTGAATAACGCTGCTATCATTGGATGGAATTCATCAATGCTTTGTTCAAACAAAGCTGGGAATATTTCATAGTTGCCTTATGTTTTATAGCTATTTATCACCCATTTGATTTTATTTGTGTGAATATTTTACACGTCAGGCTCTTTTGCCTTCTATTTGGATCACGTATGATCCATTCCAGGATACCCTATTGAGGGATGGCTCCAAATACAGCGAAGCCTGAAAAGTTGGGCTCTAGAAGGGCCACTAGACTTTCCTGCCTGTCTTTAGTAACTTTACCATTAGGCTTTTTAAGTAGGGCTATATTCCTTTTCAGCTCTTAAGCTTTCAGATGCCGATGCGGCGCGGCGAATTAATGTCTGTATTCAGCCTTCTTATGTTGCAAAAATCTAATCTGAAATTATTCGGTCAGATCTACGAATGACATCTCCATACCCGGCAATTCGAATGGTCGAGGAGATTTACTCCTGAATATTTTGTTTCTGGAAGCGTTATCATATGTTTGCTGTGTAGCAGATTTCGAAATCACAGCGGAACGTGATTCAAAACATTTTTTATGTCAAGATACTTGAAAATGTTTGAAAGCACTTTGTCTCACTATTAAAGGGTTTAATACTAATAATTTATATCTGTTTTTTTTTTTAGAATGTTAAATATCTGACTGGTAAACATTTTAAATCTTTTCAGACATCATGAACTTCCCATTGCCCCATCACAACTAGCCGAGTACTGTTTAGCTTTAAGTGCATTATGCTATGATCCTCGGCAGTTCCACGGGCACGATTTAATTGGTACCCTACAACACCACGAAGCTCCTCATGACTTAGGTGAGTAATTCATGCCTCAAGCATATTAAAATATTTTGCAAACTACGTCCTTGCGGTATTTGTAGCAAAAACTGTGCATCGTGATCTCAATATAAATTTAATTATTTAATGCAATAAGTTATTAATTTTTAAAAAAATGTCTACTGTGTCCCGTAAGTGTAACTGGCAGGTTCTCATTTACAAATAAACTCAGGTAATGGCATCGTTATTAAGTTAATAAGCCCCTGCTCGTACATGTGTTAGTATTATACCCCTTGAATAAATTTCTCATATAATACTTTCGTTAGTTCCTGTTACTCTCTCTAAGTATTCGCGCAGTTATGCGTTTTGTATCGAGCCTCATTGGAATTTTAACGAACTATAGAGCACTTCCGGATTGGGAAAATTATAAACGTTTACTGTTGCAAGGAAGAAATGGAAAACCTAGATGCTATATCTTTAGAAAACAAATGCAAATAAGCCTTGAGTTCTTTGAAATATTTTAATAATGTTCTTGGGTTCAAATAGCCTATCTGATCCTAATGACATTAATACCTTTTTTCGGTGTATTTTTGCAACATATTGCAATAATAATATAGGGCTTTCTTTTGGAATAACTGATACGCCAGAGGTTCACAGAATTATGCATTTTATCCGTACTGATGCTTCTGGGGTAGATGGGGTATCCTCCACAAATTATACCCTTCGAGCTCATAGGGGAAAAGGACGGAACGGCACAAAATATCAATTACGAGAAAAATCGATTTTAAAGTTTTAAACTTCTAGGATTTTTATTTGCTGTATAAAACAAAATGAAATATGACCATTTTTATTTACATATCTGTATTAGGTATTTGAAAACACTGTATTTAAAAATGCATTTTTATAAGAAATATTACACAATAAACTAAAACGTAATCATTTCTCCAAGGCAAAAAGAAGGAATGTTCAAAAAAAGTAAATTTCCAATAGAAAAGTGCGGATTGTCCAACTTTACTTCTTGCGTGAAATTGCTCCTTTATCACTCAGCTTTTTTTATATTTTCGTGTCATGAGGTAACTTATCACAATAAGTTTTGAGCTTCTTGCAAATTCTTAAATTTTTCGCCACGTATTGGTATCAAAACTAAAGAGTATTCTATGAGTAATAGTACTACATTATCTAGGTAAATCATAGATTCGCACTTTCGGTCAGGATAAAAAAAAATCATGAGTTTCCAGTTACAGCATGAATTATTTTCTGTTTTGATGGTAGTATTGAGCTTTATGTCCAACTCCCATTGTAGGGACATCTTTGCGAAATGAGTCGTGATTGCATAAAGTTGATTCCTATTTTCCTCACAGGGCGTATTAAAAATGGAAATTTTTTCCTGTAATCTAGCTTCTCAAAAAATTATTCCCAGTCTCTTATCATTTCCTGACACTTTTATAGATTTTCTGTATGAAATGGTAACTCTAGAATTTCTTCGACTCAGTGACTCGACACCTCAGCAGGATGTTTTTGATTTAGTAAGGCCATATTTCGGTCGCACCTAAATAAGAATGCCATAATATAATACATATATTTGATCATATAATAAGTTTTGTTTTGACCCCCTACATGAGTCTCAAAATAGTTGAAGATATTTTATTTGGAGAGCAAGGCAATTTTTCAAGTGACGGAGCATTGATAGGACCTCGTTGCTCCCTTATCAGCCACAGTTTCTGGATATATGTAAAAGACTTTTGCTAAATTTTGAATATTAAACAGGTAAACAGATAACAACCTCTTGTAGTTCTAATAGGTCAACGGGATAAATTCCAAACACGCCATATTTCCGACATTTAAATCTTGATGCTTTTTTATGGTAAAATATTCGAGCTTTCATTTGTGGACCTCCAATTCTCCCAATTTTAGATTTCTGGATTTCACCAATAACAGGTGTGGAAGATAGTGATTTATTTTATAGTTTGAATATTAGATATTTTCTTGTCGCATAACTACGGCAAGTATCTTTACGCGAATACTCGAAAGGTATGTTGACTTTTGTGTTGAAAATATTTCTGTAGAATTCGTATGAAACAGGTTAATTCCAAATTTTTTCTTTATAAATCTTATACCCCTTTGAAATATTTCACTTAAATCAAGGCAATCTAACTTTTTAAGGCCATTAGTTCATTGAAATGACTGAATATCAGTCATTAGATACATTTTCATTCGTCTGATCAGATATTTTTCTAAGTCGATTTAAATGCTTAACAGGAGCCCTACCTGTTGTTTTTAGTTATGTTTGTAAATATTTTAGTTTGTTTTTCGATATTCCATATATGGACAAAAATGTTTTGTAGCCCACTGCGACTACGACTTCAAACAACGAATCTCTTACGTCTTTACCATTATATGAAAAATGAATCTCTTACGTCTTTAACACTATATGAAAAATAATTATCTTGTAATGAAGCTATATTTCATCTTTTCGGAGACGTCTTCGTTTAATAGCTTTACATGATAGCAATCCACACAAATGTAAATTTTGCTAACTGTTGTATCCATATAGATTGAAGTTTATTAAAAGCTCCCATCTCTCTTCAATACTGATTTCTTCGAAATATCGCAGTCTTTTGCTTCATGACTCTTTAACTTCACTTCTTGTTTATATCCCCAAAGGTGCGTACAGACTTGGCGAGACGAACCCGAGATGCGCCGCGAGCCGAGCCAAAATTTCAAGTGTGGACGTGGCTTGCGGTGGGCTCGCGAGCGTCTCGTTCCGATCCATCTCCAGTCGGTTTTTTGACGAGACATCAAAGGATGCTTGGGGCTCAGTGTGGATGGCTATAATAAGTGCATAAGGCGCTACGAGCCACGAGACGACTACGTATTGTTTGGCGCGTCGCGATCTATGGATCGCAGTAGGACTCGCGAGCGTCTCGTTTGGTCGCTCATGGCTCTTGGCGCGCCTCGCGCCAAGTCTGTACGCGCCGTACAGACTTGGTGAGACAAGTCTGTACGCACCGTACAGACTTGGGGAGACAAGCCCGAGACGCGCCGCGAGCCGAAATTTCAAGTGTGGACGTGGACCGTGCTGGGCTCTCGAGCGTCTCGTTCCGATCCATCTCCAATCTATTTTTCGACGAGGCATCAAAGGACGCTTGAGGCTCAGTTTGGACGGCTATGGATCGCGAGCGTCGTTTGGTCGCTCGTGGCTCTTGGCTCGCCTCGCGGCGCGTCTCGGGCTCGTATCGCCAAGTCTGTACGCACCTTAAGCCGTCCATGTGTCTGCTCACTATTTTCATCGTCTTCCATGGCACACTTACTTATTTTATACAAACCAACGAGTAGCGACCTAAAGCGTCAGCATCTTTGATGTTAACGGGACCGATTCCGGCAGAGCCGATGACAGAAAGACATCCTATTTCTAAACTGCTCAAACCATGAAGTGGCTCGAAAAGAAGCTACTCTGCGACTACACTATAAGAAACTTGAAGTGGAAAATTGCTCAAGTTTCATGTTTGAATCCGACTCGGTAAAGATTAAAGCCTTTCTATAATTTTTCCTACGTCCTGTTACCTTTATCGATAATAATTTCTGAAAGCTCTCGTCATAAAAATATCATATATTACTTATATTTCTTCTACGCTTTATTGTTAAAAGAATCAAAATAGTTTCTTGGGATTTTATTTAAATAATTAGTTTCCTTTAATGATAGCGCGTTTAGAGAAAAATGAACCCCAGTATTTCATAATTTCATTTATCATGTTAAGAAGTTGATGTGTCAATTTTTTACCTAAATAAAGCACTTTCAGCTTACACCCGCCTGGTTTGGAGGCTACTGAATAGGTGTAGCACTAGCAGAGATTTTTGATAGGTAGTAGAAAGATATATTGTACGACGTTTTCAGCCTTTTCTCAAATAGACATTTCTTATTATACTAGTTTCAGCAACTTCTTGTTATTATTAATAGTACTCCATTTCTTTAAATTACGATAACAGCACAAACAAAAAGTTTTTATTAATTCTGTAACTCTTATCGATAGGCTGAGAAGTTGTAAGTTAGTAGTATACTTACTTACCTGAGTTGTCTTAAGGGATTCCAACCCTCACACCCACTCTTATGAAGACCATGGTGTTAAATTATTAATGTAAATAAAAGACACCAATTTTCACTAGTCTAACAATGTTTATTAACCAAGGCTTATTGAAAGTAAATTTGCGGCGTAGATTTCAGCAGAAATGCAACAAAAAATGTTTAATTTCAATGTTTAATAAACAAATTTTGACATACGTGTACAACCAAAAATAAGAAATTACCACATAAAGGCAGGACTAAGCCATCCCAGGGAGATTTGACTGACTATGTCCTCTATAAGGCATGGCTCGAAAAAAAAACTATTACTGACTGATGCTCTAACATTAGCAACCTCTCTTGTTCAAGAGTAAGATAGCACCTATCCCGCCGACATTGTTCGATCCTCCTCCGTCTCGGTACTCTATTTACACTGTTGGCAGATATATTCGATAAAAATCCTAGCAGAAGCATTTAAAGGGATAAAACTTGAACTCTCTTCCCAAGAACATGAACTTTGGTTAACTTAAATACTAGCTTTCTAAATAAACATTATGGTAACAATTTACTGTTACATAACCCTACTAATAAACCATACAATACTACTCAAAGCCGTGAGCACAAATTAACAATACCATATCTAGACCACATAACTTAAAAAAAATTGCTTTACCCTTTTGCTTAAAGAGAACACACACAACTCTAAACGCTACTATTTACATACATACATACACAAGTTTTCATAAATCAGAGTAAATTATTATGAAATGGAAAACGCAATAATTTCAACTATACATATGAGGATTTTCAATTTCCGAATGGCTTTTTTATGAGAACTATTACATTTGATTGTCTATTATTAAATTTTAAAGTAAAAAATAGTTTTAGTCTTATAAATAGTTTTAATACAAACACCATGGGAAAATTTGAACAGGGATGGAGAAATTGTACTTTTTCAAATATATTCACGAGATAATTAGATTTTTTTTTGCCTGTACATATGTTTTCAAACTGCGAGTTGAAAATACTTTCAGGGCTGTATATAAAATGTACCCACCTTTCTGGTGGTGGTGATTTATTATCACCACCAGAAAGGTAGGTACATTTTATATACAGCCTTGAAAGTATAGTTGAAAATACTTTCAGGGCTGTATATATAATGTACCCTCCTTTCTCGTGGTGGTGATTTATCATCACCACCAGAAAGGTGGGTACATTTTATATACAGCCTTGAAAGTATTTTCAACTCGCAGTTTGGTTGCATCAAAAGCTTTAAAATGAGACAGAAGTTTATCTACATCAATACTAGTACATTCTCTGCTAAAAGCATAGCAAATGTCACATGAATGTATTTCCAGGCACCTTTTCCTCAAATATCCACAGACATAATAGAAAGCATTCTGTGTTGAAACGGTTTCTTTATGGTAATTGCAATCAGGCAAGGAAATTGCTGCAGTTGACGTTTCCGACTCCTTATTAGTAATTTCTACCATGTTCATGGAATTTAAACTAATGAGAACATCATCTAAATCCTCCCTACAAATCATGTGATTTGAGTGGAAATAAATCTGCACAAATAATTTTCTGAAAGCACTTTAAAACTGTATTGGAGTGGGGTTTATGCAATTGTCTCCCTCTTGCCTTACACTTCCAAAGAAATTTTCTAAGCAATTAGTCTCCTGGTTTTAAGATATTTATACCCACAGTTTAAAAGTTTTTGCTATAAATTAGAATACATCTTATTGTAATAGCTCAACATTTAATAATCTTGACCATTTTTGTTTAATACATTTAAATTTGGCAAAAAATCCAAAGCTTCGTTTAAAAATTCTAACTGTGAATCAGATCTGTCAAATACATTCTAAAATTTATAAGAATCATTTAATGATAAGGAGTTCAAAATATCAAACAGATTATTAATTTTTCTACAATTTAAATGGTTGCAAAAGCTTCATCGAAGTGCACCCAAACTCATGTATGCATTCATACGACTGGCAGTTGAGTCGAGTCGCTCAAAAGTTGAGCGTCATAACTCACTCTAATTTTTTCAAAAGTTGTGGGATTAAGGTGAGATTTAGTGAGTTTGGGTGCACACCTGTAGAACTGCTTTTTATCGGAATTATAGAAACATTCAATAAATGACCAAGACGTTTTTCTAACCTGAAAGCAAAAGGTGTACTTACTGCTTAAGTTACTGCGAGTGGCCTTAATTAAATGACATGGGCCAAAAATATAGAACATATTCTCACCTCCTACCTGAAACTCTGTATTTTTAGGTGTAATTCCTAGACATTTAGTCAAATCAATAAAGTTCGAGCCCATGTCACTTGCTATGCCTTCCACTTTTAAATATATATACTATAAATTTAAAATACAATCTTCTAAAATAGTACGAAGTTTATCACCCATCGATACAAAGGATGCAGTATTTATCCTTATCAGTAATTGTCTTCATTATGATTTCAAGAGCCTTATATACTCATTTATTGTGTAGTCCTGGTTGACATTGCAGCTTTTCAACATATATAGTTGCTGAAAGGTGAAAAGGTAGAACACGATTATTTTTTCTTATGTTGATTGGTTGAATATCATCCAAATTCACCCATTTTGTTTCTTCTTTTGAAATACTAGGACCTGAAAGTGATAATGAGAATGAAGGTATTGTTGATACAGTATCAACAACAAACATACGGCTATTGCAGTAAAATAATATCAGGTTATTACCAATAAAGTCAAATAAAGTGTCTGACAAATATCAATTAGTACAACTCAGATAAAAACTGGAACTATTTATGTGACCAGTAGATACTTTCTATTGGGTACATAACTCATAAAACCGGTGGTGTTTCTAGTACATACTGTTTATTGAATTATTGTGACTATAGGATGAGGTGAAATATCTGAATTTTGAGTACCCTATCAGGGTAATTACTGTTTTGTAACTCACTTGTAAATAATAAATCCAACCAATAAAATTTTTCTACTAATGGAATTCAAAATGCTGTTGCTAAATTCAGTCATAATGATTAGACAAACCAAATAGCTGTAGCAGTTTGTGCCCTTAGAAACAATACTGATACTTTAATTTTTTTATGTCAATGAATAATTGCGATAAAGATTTACCTGCAAAGATCTTGATTTTCTTTGGTGATTCTTGAGATGAATCTTGACTAGTCTCAAATGCCCGTTGTAGATATTGATCAAATATTGTAGGAATTGCATCAGGTACCAAGTGCTTTCTTGCAGAGGTTATCTTAGAAAAATACTTTTCCACCAAGCGAACTTCGCATAGTCTATATGCCATCATCTGTTTAACTGGTTTATCCAGTATATCCCTTCTGATAGAAGCTTCTGCCCAGACTTTGGCACTGAAAAAAAATCTCATTAGATCTACCTATGATAACTGTAATTTATAAAAGTTAAAAAATAGTATATTATTTTATATGGAGGAAAAGTGATACTTTTCATGGCGCGCTCGTGTTTAACAGCCGAACGGAGTGAGGCTGGTAATAGAGAGCAAGCCATGAAAAGTACCTTTCCTCCAAATTAAATATGCTGTTTTTTATTCAAATGTCGACAAATTAATGCAAAAACATCTCTTTTTAATAGTAATAATAATAATTATTATTAAAGATAAGTAGGTTCGCAAGGCGGCTTAGACCGGTGAATAGGCACAGGTTGTTGCTATAGTAATGTAACATAAAGCTGTCAGTGGACACTGTCAACAATAATTATTTTTTTAAGATTGCCTCTCCGATTGCGTTTTCATTCCGTATTGATAAGCAGTTATTGAGTAAGTTCGATTAAATAATAACCAATTTGTTCCTAAATTAGTGATTTTTAGAAATGCAGCCACAAATTGAGTGATAAATACAAATTGTAGTTTAATAAATCTTGAGTTGTTGACGCTTATTTTGTTGTGTGTTGTATTGTATCTATGTTGCTATGACAACACTTTTACCTCCGCCGGCGGAAAAGTGAAAAGTAAAGCTCCGGCGGAGGAAAAATTAAACTTCACGGCCGCCTACACAGTCGAGTAATTACGAACTTACTGACGTTTGAAGAAAAAATATATATTAACACAAGCTTGGTCTTTTTGCAGTTTTTGATTAAAATACAGGGGGCAAAGATTTTGAGCCTTTCATTATACTCAGTACATGAAACATTTATAACACATCGAGGCATGCCAACTAAGTTCTGCAGGTGCTGTCTTTTACAATTCGCAATCAAAATGTAAGTGGATTTGAATTAGACATTTGGCAAAACTAGAGTATCCAGAGCAAAGCCTCCAAATATTAAGTGTGATGTAATTTTGTTATAAATTAATCGATATAAACTCGTCTATGAATATCACATTACCTGTTCTTCTCTGATACATCATTTACAAAATCCTTGAAAGAATACAATAATTTTATCTGTAAAAGCATACTGGAATACATCAACACAATATGTGTGATATTATTTATTAATGTTAATATTCTGTTGTGAATCTAGTTATATACTCGTACCTAGTAGGTATCCCGAAGTGTCTCTAGAAATTGCTTACATCTGTGGTTCAAAGGCACTAAAGACACGTTATGCTACTTATTTAACCGAGAAAGTCATTGACTCATTACGTTCCACAAACCGAACCGCCCTTCTCTGCTATTTTTCCTT
>MU184599.1:96897-139467 GCA_016904865.1 Pissodes strobi | reverse complement strand
TTTGAATGTTCGGGACTGTGTCTCTCAATGTTTTCCCCGTTATTGATGGTCATTACAAACAAATTAATTTTTAATTTATTATAACCACAAAGATGGGGGTAGCAATTAACTTTATAATTAACTACAGTTGAATTAGTGGACTGTATTAAATAGGGTGGTGGGGGTTTTAGACATAGTTGTGAATTGAAACCAGTACTGTCGGTGTTATGTACTTGCAATTTTGAATTTTGCATTTGATATGAAAAATATAAATGTATATATACAATTCTTAGACTAATATCATGTATTCATTCATTCACACATAGAAAATAAATATACAAAAGGTTGCTTAATTATAAATATCTACTAAAAAAGTCTTGATTCAAGAATTTCAAAATGAAACTTTTGTCTTTAAAATTTCAGTTTTCTTTCACTCTACAAATACCTTGATCTCCTATTTTCTGTATTAGGATGATGTAAAATAATAGGAGCATGATTACGCAAATATTTATAGGAATAAGGGCTTATAGTAAACATTCCATTACAGCCTTTTTGAGGCATGAGATTACACTAGGTATCACTTACCCTAAAACTAGCCGAAACAGGTAAAAAAAAACTTCTAAAACTGTGCTATAACAAGTGGGTATTGGCTGTAAATAAGCTGGCCGAGCGTTACGCATTAAGGTATTGCACAAAAGCAACAGGTCTTTAAGTCCGAAATATATGGTTTTACGTATTTAAAAATTCGCCAAACATTATAAATTGTATACCTAAATATATAACGAAATATTAGGTACAAGTTTCAAGCACTTACAAGCACTATTTCAGAAAAATGCAAGAAAATAGCACTAATGACGGCAGAGATATTATCGTCAAATTTTCAAATTAACCGTTTTCAGTGTTGCCAGATTTAAAAAATTCGTGTTGCCACCCTTGTTGCTTATTTGTTCTCCAATGTCGTAAAAGTAGAAATGGGAAAATGCTTTTTATAATTTTGAGTAAGTTTTTTTTTGTTTATCATTTTCCTACAACTTTTAGTAGCCTAAAATCGCACAACCATATCAAATATATTTTTATACATTAATTACCATATTCTCTATCTCAACTATAAAAATATATTTATATCAAATTAACAATAAAATTCACTAAATAATAACAAAATATGCTTGTCATTTGTGAACTTAAAAATGGCGCATTTTTTGAACCTTATACTTACTACTGTCCTTATCGGATAACCGGTTTGAAAGAGTAATCCAGTAATTCAAGACACTTTACAGGTTGCAGCATTATTTTTTTTTGGATCGTAACGTTTTTTGGAAAAATTAGCCGCAAACTACAGTGAAGAGTATAGCATAAATTGCGATATATCGCCCAATCTGACAACCCCGGATACACAATGCATCGAAGACGGCGAGTCGGGACTCGGAATTCCAATCATCCAGTGTGACAATTAACGTTAATTACGTGTGGAAATGGAATCATTTTGAAAAGAAAAAAGATCTTTAGTTGTGATATTTTATTTAATATTATAGCATACAATAAATTATTTGAGGACTTTGTTTTTTTTTATTTATTGATTCCTAAAAAAATAACATGACTTCTGTGCATCGTATTCAATAACTTTACCGAATATTGGTTTTAAAAGTAAATTTGGCATGATGTTTATGCAAGAAATGGTTTATTTGCCATACAAAATATTTCTTTATTTGTTTTCAGGACTGCTCAGCACTGATCGTTTAATTGCAATTAATTACATAAGTTCTCCTTTACCATCACCGGCTGAAGGACCACAACTACCAAGAATCCTGGCTCGTTGGAGAACATATTGACGTAATAATCTATTGAAGATTAAGGTTTTTTACCTTAAATTTCAAACAAATTAAAATATCTAATTCAATCTACACAGTATTTTCATTTAAACCATTTTACGTTATCCTACAAATAACATAGTTTAGGTATCTAAATAATCCTTTATGTTTGCTTCCCGTCTTAGGTACACATGCCCGATCTGTCAGTTTTGCTATAATTTTCATAATGATACCCCCTAAAACAAATTGACATGCGTTTCCTCGTTTTCTATGGAGATAACGAGCTACGTCAGTGAGAGTACAACATTTTCACGAAAACGCCCTAAATAAAATGTTAATTCAGATTTTTGTTTCAGTTCTGCGTCGAGCAATCAAACGACAAAACCGTCTACCGCAGCTGCCACATCTACCGGCTCTGCCTCGAGTTCTGCAGGCATTCAAACGGCAACAACATCTACATCTGTCCAACCTGATACACCCGAGTTTGTAGTCGATGAGCCGATAGAAGATACAAAGGTGGAACCCGATTTTGACATGGATATGAAATTTGAAGTCGAAGAAGTAGACTTGTCTCGAGAGTTCCTGAGCGAAACAGCATTGGAACCACCAATGGATGAAGACGAAAGCAGTCACAGTAACCACGATGCTGTATCTGTAAAAATAGAAGAACGTGTAAAAATCGAAGCGCCCGAGCAACCATCAGAGCCTCGGCATCCAATTCAGGTATTTTTTGATAGTATGGCCAGTACCGTCGACCACTTTCCTCCGGCTTTAGTTGCGAGAGCTAAAATGGAAGTTCTCCAAATAGTTTCAAAGTTAGAATTGGAAATGTGGAATGAACAATCGTGATAAGAATTAATTACTAGTAATATTTCAGTTGCTCCAAATAATTGCGGCCACCAAGGCACGTTTTGTACATTTTTTAATTCATAAGTTGTAGTTAAGGAATTATTATTGCGACACATGCTTGTCGAATTTTTAAATCTTTAGTGACTGGACCAATTTTCTAGTTTTTAGTTTTACGTTTCTCTTGTTATGAAAGGACTGTTCCTGCCAATTTTTCAAATCTTAGCAACTCTAGCCCTTTTACCATGATGCATATAATACACGTGAATGAAAGTGTCACTATCTTCCCTTAATCCAATCATACGTTCGTATCACCTTCATTATTTAAGTGTAATCCTAATTGTGATATTGAGTATATATATACTGGGTGATATACGATAGATGACACATTACACGTTTCTGACGAACCAGTTGTTTGCATAATGCAATGTTGCCGTTTCTATTAGTAGTAGCAACCGTGATATTATTTTTAGAATATCCATTAATTAATTAACTTCTCTGACATTTTTCTATATCTTCTTTTTTTGGAAAACATGGATTCTAAAAATGCTGACATTTTTGAACTCTGAGATGCCAAGACATTGCAATTTCGTTGAAAGTTAGGTAATAGCCAGAGGCTTCTTACCTTATGACCACATCTTAATTGAAACTTATGATTTGTTATCAAAATAATGAACAAAATTGGAAATCATAGTCATTTATTTATCATGCTATTACAATTAAAACTGTTTACCCAGTCAAAAAAAGAAAATTAATTATGACGTCATAGAGAAAAAAAACTAAAAGGAGAGGCGACAATAAACGTCGGCACCTTTCATGTTGGTACCCATTTTGGTGCCCTTGACTCTGCTCCGTTGACAACATCGGGAAAAAATATTTTAAGCTAATGACAATGACATGACAATGTTTTGATTTTGACAAATATACCCTTGTGCTTGGAGATGCGCATACAAAATCGATTGACAGGCTGTCACCTCTCCTTTTAGTTATTTTCTCTCGGGTGACGTCCGCGGACAATTATTGTGACAAGACATTGGCAGGGTTGCCAAGCATATTATTTTATTTATATGAGCATATGAGTCTGGTCTCACGTAACGCAGGTGCCAACTTAATTGTACTTTATATTTAATTTTCTTCTTACTTCAACTTTATTTAGAAATAAGCAAGTGGTGTAAAGTGCAAGTAATAAATCGTAATATCAGAAATATGGCAGCAATGCGAAGTTAGATATAGGGTAAAGTATGGTGATGTTGATGTGATATTTTACTAAAACTATAGATCAGGCAAAACAAGAGAAGGGAAGCGATTGTACCAATTGGGCAACATTTTTTGTGATACAGTCAAAATAGGCCTTTTTGTGTAGATAAACAATGATATTAATGTTGTCATGCCACTTAATATCGTGATATGGGTTATCTTGCTTGCTTGCTTGATTGATTATGGGCTTCGCCATTACGCATTTACCCAGCTACTGGTGTTTCCTAACTTCCGGACTGCCTAGTAAAAGGCGTCTGACCTTCGTCATAGTCCAATTAAATGAGCGACCATTTGCCGATTAAACTTCCAAGTTGGCAACCTGGTGTCGGTGACGTCACAGCATACACATGACATGTTATATTATAAGGGCGGTACCTAAGCCAATTATTGTCATGTTAAGGCAAAATATATATTTTTGTTAACATTGTTGAATGTAAAATACTACAACACGTTTTTTAGGATAGGAAAACATTCTATATTTGCAATTTTGCTAAAAACTGCTATTCTAATGACATTATTTAAAACATGCGTTTCGATATTGTAGACTATTGTCTTATTTGAATAATAATTGGCTCACGTATCTTATATTACTGTAAGCATATACAGAGTGTCTGTCAATTTTGTGTCCTCCGGACGACCTTACGAACAGTGAATTTTTATTATTATTATTATTATATATTAGAAAAACCACCTTTGAAATTGTACATTTAAAAAAATAAGCGGAAAATGCATTATTTAAGCAAAAAAAAAATTATTCTCATAAAAATCATAATTTTTAGCAACTCTAAGCATCGAAACTCGATTGTTCCTGTCAAATTTAAGAAATATTAATCCAACGTTGCCTAATAAATAAGCAACATTTTAGTAATTATTCGAAAATGCTTTTTAACTTCGCGTCAATTTGGGTACCTAACCTAAAGTAAAATGTTAGGCATTATGCATAAAAACTATTTCGGATAATAACTAAAGCAATTAGCAACGTCGCAAAATTAACGCGCAAGCGCATCTAACGCGGTATGTGTCAAAAACCAACCAACAATATGGCTGTCTGAAAATGCCGTAAATAAATAATTTTTCTTAATTTTATGTGTTTTAATAAATATTGCTGCTTTAATTAGGCTACGTCACGCCTATAGAAGTTAAAAAAGTGTTTTTTTATTGAATCTTTATGAAAAAAGCGACAAAATTACTGTCCGAGACCGAGACCCCACCTTTTCCTAAACATAATTCTTAAATTTTTAATAGTTTTTCGAAATTCAATACCTAATATACAGGATGTTAAAAAATAACTACGCACATTGTGTTTAGTCTCATCTATGACCGTATCGAATTAATATATTAGAATGTCCTGTGCTTTAGTAGCAAAAGTGTGATTTGGCATCGCCTAATCGGGCCCATCCTAAATGAGACGGCCTCAGAAACTTTGAAATAATTTCCCAGAACATTTTATTCTCGATTGAAATTGGTACGGGCAGAAGAACTTCTTTTGATCCTTGGAGATTCCCAATCATTAGGTATTATAATAATCGGGGAGAGACAAAAAACAGCTCACGGGTGTCTGTCAATATTACGGACAGTAATTTTGTCACTTTTTCCATAAATATTCGATTAAAACATAATATTTTCAACTTTTTTACCTTTTATAGGCCTGCATTAACCTAATTAATGCAGCAATATTTATTAAAACACATTTGTAAGCTAAAACATTTATTTACGATATTCTTACAGCCATATTGTTTTGGTTCATTTTGACACATACCACGTTAGGTTAATAGCACCTGCGCGTGAATTATATTTACTGAAATGTTACTTATTATTATGCATAATCCGGCAACGTTGCATTAATATTTCTTAAATTTGTTAAAGCTAGCTTGAGAAACACTGCAATACAGCTCCCTCAGAGCACAACAACCTAACAGGCAACGAACACTGCAATCTAGTTGAAGGGTATTATTACCCATGTAACTACAGACACTTGACCGCTGGTTAGCTAGCCACTAGAAGGGCCGACACCAGCCCGTAAGTCGTGGGGTGTTTAGTTCGCGAGTGCGATCGCCTAAACAAGTGCGACAGAAACTCGTGTAACGAGAACACACAAACTTACATAAATAGTGACTAGCTTTTAAGCATACCGAATGTAAAAATGAAAATAAACATGATTCTGATTGACAGAAACCGTCGAGTTTCGGTGCATAGAGTTTCTAAAAATGATGATTTTTATGGGAATTAAATATATATTTTTTTGCTCTGCATTTTTTTTTCTGAAATGTACTATTTCAGGTAAGGTCTTTCTAATCATAAAAATTCACTGTCCGTAAAGTGATTCGGACCCCTCAAATATGTTTTAGTTAATTTTTTTGTTGTCTGAATTATGGTTACAAAAAAAAACTTTAATTGTTAGCATTATCAAACGAATTGCAAATTTACCCATCTCCCGATTCCAATTTTTTTTACTTTATATAATGCTGAATTTGAACGTTGGCATCTGTTCCATGTGAGGTCTGGTGTACCACCCTAAAATAAGATCTACTTCTTCTTCATTCACGAACATGGGCGCCGCTACATAAGAGCAAATGATTTGGCTGCTTACGTGCACTTTTACCGGAAATATTTAGCGATCGCTAAACTTGCATGGTAAGCACGACCATGTATTAGCGTAGAACTATTTTTTTTTGTACCGTTAAGTTATGTTATGTGTTATAAATAAAATAGCTGCTATTTTGAATTTTCCAATATAAGTTCAAATTCAAATATGTTCCGGCTATGGCTTGGTAGTTCGAAACACGAAACAGTAAAATGTTGCCAGACGTAGCACAATAATTGTGCTGAACTTTATGCGTTTACGACGCTCTACCTTAGCGAATATTTGCGATTTATTTTTATAAAAGTTTCATGAGTTAGCTGTTTTCATGTGATTAATGTACATATTTGTAATATTTCTCAAGCCTAGTACGTAAGTAGGTAGCATGTCTCGGTTGGGTATTCGTTCGAATTTAATCCAAGTTTGACTTTAATTTTTATAATAAGCCCGGACCCTCTATCTGCTTAGAAAGTTTTTCAACCGTGGCACTAACAATGTTTTGAAAAAAATAATTTTCAAAAAATTTCCTGTAACTCCAATGTTTGTAAATTTGTAATAAGTGACCAGACACTCTTACTGTAGAGGAACCTAGCCTAATTTGGCTGTAGGGGCATCGGGCTTAAAACTGCCTACTACCTTATGTATATATTGCATAAATAATTTTAGCCAGTGATAAGTGTTAAATGAAACGGGCTTGTTGAATTTTCAACAAAGACTAAAGAAGGTTTTATTTCACATTACTTTCTAAAAACTATTAAAGCCAAGTAGTGCCCTAAATCATTCTTAGAAAAAAAGGGAAACTAGCACAGGCAAATAAACACATGTTAAGATACTTGGCCTGCACAAGCGGAGTGAAAATATTAGGATGCCCAACAGTGGCGTCACAATTATAACTATAGCATTAAAAAGAACATTAAAGTATTACAAATATATTTTTTGTAGCCGATTCTATACAGTTAAAGGAAGGAAACAAACGGTGCTATTTGTAACTTATTGACCTGACGACTGAACTGATTCTACATTACCAGATTGGGTTTTAGCACTTCTACATTATCAACTTCGGCTTCAGCTGCTTTCGAGGGGAATACCACCTATCCAATTTTGTACACCAAAAATTCTAAAAAATGCTAATTTCCACTGTAATTGTTTCAAAAAATTCTAAGAAATTCTACAAAATTCTAAAAATTTTAAAAAATTTTTAAATAATTCTAAAAGTTTATAAAAAAAATCTGATCATTTTTTGGACATTCTTAAACACTGAATTTCTTATTTGCATTTTTATCTTTTTTTTACATTTAAAATTTGCCGAAAATATATTTATCCGATCTGTATTTACCCTTCCTTGACCCTCATGGAGTAATCAATTAAGTAATGATATTTTAAGGAGTCGTACTTTACTTGGTAAGCTTACTCTTAGACAAGATGGAGTATAGTAGTAGTATTTTTATTGGAAAAATAAAACAAAAATATTTTTTATCCGATCGGACGAAAAACGACACCTTTCCGATGTGTTTTCTCACCGCAAAAGTCATGATTCCAGTATATTGTATTCGTTGCTTGGCAACATGCAGTAACTGTACAAGAATAGAAAATAACAGTCCGGGAATATAACATTCCCGTCCTAGGCCGGGAATGTAACATTTCTGTCATATTCAAACGCCTTGTTTGTCAGATCTGACGTCTATCAAAAGTAACATTTAGCTGTAGTTTCCTTAGCTACGCAATAAACTTCAAGCTCGCTCGATTCAAAACTTGATATTATGTTGAGTTTAAATTTAAAACACCGTTTTTGTTTACAGTAATATTTGGCTCTATTTATATAAGTACGTATTCTAATTAATTTCGATCGGATAAAAAATAGTATATGCAACTCGTAGGAAAAGCACATTCCTGGACTCCTGTGTTGCTGGCCTCGGCTGCGCCTCGTCCAGCAACTACCACAGTCGTCCAGGAATGTTTTGCTTTTCCTCCTATTTACACAATATACTATTATTAGAGATTTTATTCCAACAAAGTAGAAACGGGATTAAAATATACCTAGTTAAGTATTTTGTTAAGCCGGCTGACATGAGAAACAACTACATTTTGGATACTTCTATGCTGCCTCTAAACACATACCTAACTCTCTCTTCAGTAGGTACAATATCAGGTGTATTTATTATCTGACTTTTTCATTCGCGATGTATGTTTGTAGAGTCTGCACTGTTAAGTGCCATAACTTTGACATCATCTTCAATAATATCTTGTACAATACATATATAATTGAACTTTTGTGTGTTTCTTTTCCCTCCTATAAATGATACTAGTACAAAGTCTCCTTGTTTAATCTCCACAATACTTTTTATTTCTCTCATATTTTCGGTGGGACTTTCTTTTTCAAAATAGGGAGAATCAACAGATTCCATAAAAGTAACATCTTCATCGGAAGAAAGATCTGTGTCAGAATCATTATTTTTTCTCTTTATATTCTGATCTCGATTCTGATTCACTTTTCGTTTTATATGTTTTAGTTTTTGGTTTTTTTTCTTGATTGTGAGGTAGATGGTCTGACATCTATATCATTTTTATGTTTCGTATTTGACACAAATCTTTTTAGTCGATCCGTGCTGGGTAAGCACGGATCAACTAAAAATGTTAGGGTTAACATTTCCCTCATCGAGTAACCAAACATATGATAATTTTTTAATGACTCTTACTTTATTACTGGGTAAAGTTACTCTTAGATAAGGGCTGTCCTCAGTTATATCAATTTGCTGATCTGAATAATCTCTTAAGTCGATGTTTTCCTCTAAAAGATTTTCATCTTGAACAAGTATTAAATGATTAGTAAGCACATTTCTTTCAACGTCTCTACTTCCTTCGTTAGGCACCCCAATATCGCAAAAAAAAATTTCGCCAAGATTTTCCGACATATTTTCATTGTCATTCAAATTGTCATTAGTATGTAAGTCACGGTTTTCTTCGAGGTTTCCTTCTTGGGTTTTTTCGAGGCTTTCTTCAATCGAGTCTTCAATATTCAAAAGTAATTTAAATGCTTCATTTTTTTCAACAGTCATTCCCAGATTACTTACATCCATAAAAGCCTCTTTTAATGACCTATTTATCACATTTGTTAAATTGATCTCATCTATGTCTTTTTTTAGAGTTTTCCTAAAATCTTTCTCTTTCTGTTCCCTTGCAAAAACAAACGTTCCCTTGAGATACCTTACAATATAATTTATATATCCCATTCGATCAATTCTGTGAAATAAGTCCCTAACTAAAATTAACAAAACTGTGGATTGAGTAGATGTCATTGATCGCGCCGACCTAAACAATCTTTTACATGACAGACTGTTAAATATACTGGGTCAGAACATATCTTCAGTTATGCTGTCATCGGTTTGCGACCTTTTAATCAGCTTTATCAACATGTGTGGGTTAATTTTCACACACGTATAAGAATTGAGTGTAATGAAATTTTCTGTTAGAATATAGTTTTGATGGTCTTTTATCCATTTCCTCCATCCAATATCTTTAAAAAAATACAGCATACCATATTTTAAAAATACGTGCTTCCAAATCTTCATTAGAAGCAATTAAGGAGTCAATTATATATTGCATCATTTTCAAGTAAATTACCGTTCCGTGCTTTGTGAGACATTTTCTCCCTCTTACTTTGTAATACATTTTTTCAGCACTTTTATAATTTTTTTGATCTTCGGGAGATATATCCATTTTGGTCAGTAAATGATGACTTTTATTAACAAATGTAATTAGTTGTTTGTTGTTTGAGATGTTCCGAGCTAGCAAGATAGTTTCCTAGTGGTAAAACTGGTAAACATATTCCTGGCTTCAATAATCTAGTTTTTAGTTTTGTAAGAATGTAGTTGAATCTTGTAGGAAACAAAGGTCATTCTCTGAAAAATCTATGACACAAATCCTGTAGTAAAGTTAAGTTTTTGTTACTTATAAATGCTGATATGTGTTTCATGGCTTTTAGTAGTCTGGTATCACCATCAGACAAAAATCCCAAAATTTTAATTTCAAATTTTGATGCCTCAGAAATGATTCTATCCCATCTTTGTAAAACCTCTTTGTAGGTAAACCTGTTGTCCGTCGCAAATAAAGAGATACAGAATGCTGGGGCATCTGGACTCACTGGTTGAACCATAATTACATAGGCATAATTTGTTCTGTTAAAATTTAAGTGATATGATTCTATTTCTTTTGCATTTCTAGCCAGAAATTTATCTCTTTTGGGAAGACCCTCCGATAGATGCGCTAAAAACCCCGTACTCGCAACGTTCGTTTCGCTAGCTACTGCACATGTGCACAAATAAACAAATGACTATGACAAATGATTGTTCCGGCACCCTTGGAACTAGAGGGTGCCGGTTGTTCAGGCTTTTGCGGAAGTTCGCCGCCCGGCGGCGCCTTGAGGCAGGTCCGCTGCGCGTGCGTTTGAGCATGCGCAATAAGTAAAAATTCTAACTAAATTTTAAAAAATTCTAATTAAATTCTATAAAATTCTAAATTTTTTTTAAAATTCTAATAATTCTAAGAAATGCTAATTAATTCTAAAAAATTCTAAAAATTCTATTAGCTTGTACACCAAAATTCTAAGGTGGTTTCCCCTCGGCTGCTTTTAACTGCGAAATACGTTGCCGAAATTACCTTATTATAATTTGAACCATTCTGTATACACGGTGTCCCATATAAAAATGCACACTACAGGGATCTCGTAAACCAGAAGAGGTACAAAGATGATTAAATTAGAGAAAAGTTGCGCCATGTTTCGAAATCTAAAAAAATACGATTACTTCCAAAGATATTTGGGAAAAGTCGAATTTTTCCTGACATTATTTGAAAAGATATGACAATGCAAATTTCACATTTCCATTGCTACTTTTCCTGCTCTACAAATTGAATTTATTAGATTTTCAATTTGACGTTTCGTTTCTTAGCACCCATCATCAACTTTGTTTTTTTAAATAGTCTAAAAAATTTGTGTTAAGTATTCCTAAAAAATTCTAATTTCAATCTTAAATCCAACGACATATCGCTCTTTACATTTATGCGACGTTTCGGATGAAAAAAAAACCATCATAAATGGTCTTTGATGATGATTACGAAGGAACGAAACGTCAGATCAAAAATCTAATTACGTCATCAAGTACGGAACTTTAAACTACGAAAACAGACGCATCTTTTGCCTTTCACCGTTTTTTCATAAGTTATGTTTTTCAAATTACAGCCGATTTAATGAAAATCTCAATTTTGATTTCGAAGGTAAGGGCCTATTTAGACTAGATACAATTAACAATTAATTAGTAATTATAATCGTGTCCTTACACAATTTTTTATTTTATTTTTTTGAAATGTTACAATTTCCTTTTAGCCTTTTAGATAAGTATTATGGAAATACAATTTTTTTAACCTATTTTTTTCGGCTGTATTTAGAACATATAGGTTTATAGGAAAAAAAAGTCTTATTTTGAGCTCAAAAATACGCCCTTAAAATATTTGTGGTGAATAATATTTCATCATAAGGGCATACTAAGAGCAGTTCGCAGACACCCGTTCTTCTAATGTTAAATATTAGCGTAACCATGGTAATATCTGTCAGCGTAAGAAAGAACAGCCGCAAATTGCTCTAGTTATTTTTTTATGAGTTTGAAAGTTTGACGATGGAAGTAATGACTGGGTTAAACCCCCGTTTAATTGCGGGATGTCAACTCTCTATTTCAGAGCAAAAAGTCAATAAACCAAATTTTCTGTATTATCTCCCATATTAAGCGTCCGATCGAAATTTGTTTAAGAATCATTTTGGTAGATCGTTAGTCGGTGTAAATTCAGGTGGGCGCCAATATGAATTATTTCTTTCTAATACCAAGATATTAGGTGATGTATGAATCCTTGCAATTTAAAACACAAATTTTCGCAATTAATTTTTTTCAGATTTTTGCAAAGAGGATAGATCAAAATAAAATTCACATTCCAATGTCAATTTTTCTCCTCTACCTGATGACTGACGTAACTAGATTTTTGATCCCACGTTTCGTTCCTTTGTAATCATCATCAAAGTCCATTGATGATTGTATTTTTCATCCGAAATGTCGGATGAAAGCAAAGCGCGATATGTCGTTGAATGTAGGATTGAAATTAGAGTTTTTTAGGAATCAAACAATTTTTTTTTACTATTTAAAAAAATCAAAGGTGATGATGGTTGCTAAGAAACGAAACGTCAGATTGAAAATCTAATAACATCAATTTGAAGAGAGAGATAAGAGAAAAATTCGATTTTTCTTAAATAATTTCGAAAGTAATCGGATTTTTGAGATTGCGAAACATGACGTTGTAGGATTCAGCAAGGCGCAACTTTTCTCTAATTTAATCATCTTTGCACCTCTTCTGGTTTACGAGATCCTTGTAGTGTGCATTTTTATATGGGACACCGTGTATACAAAACATAACTACAAGAATTTGTATTTTGTTACTAATTTTAATGAAAAGCTGTCTAAACAAAAACAGTATTTGCACTTCGATACTTCTGCTACGGTCAAACATACACACTGCACACTAACAGAAGTGCGATGTTGCCAATTTTAAGTGTTTGTTGACGACGTTGTCGCCTCTTGGTTTGGGCGCCAAAATCAAAACTGTAGATGATATCTTTTTTTAGGCCAGGTTCCCCTTACGTTATATTTCTGGTAAATTGATCATTCAAGAGTTTAGTTAGCGATTATTTATAAGTGTAAATAAATTGTTGTAATTTGATTCGAACGTTATCTAAGACATTAGATTTAAGTTATCCTATTTTGACGGCTGTACTTAGCGATATGTGAGTAATGCCTATGGCATTATTAGACAAATAAATATTTTAATTATTAATATTGTCGTTTAATTTCTCCTTCTTCTACTTACTTGTCCATATGTTATCTAATTTCGAAGGTCAGTTTGCTGGATGCGCCAAATTTCAAATGTTTATGGATATAACCAGGGTTGCCAGATTTTAATTTCGGATTTATGGGACCTGCAAATTTGTAGAAAATTATCGTACAAGTCTGAACTTATAGAATACATTTATTATAAAGTTCAAACAATACCTAAATTTTCCCGTGTCGCGTTCGGTAATGTCATTTTTCCCCTTGAATTGTTCTGAAAATTTGACAAGCACCTGACCTGAGTCTGAAATTTAAATAAACGGATCACGTGCATGCCAATTTTTCAGAACGATCTAAGAACGCCACTGAAGTTGATTCGATGACGTCATGCGTTGCCCTGATAAAAATTTTGAGATTTAAGGAAAAAAAATTTATATTAAAAAATTACTTCATTTTCGTCAATCAATAAATTATTCAATATTTTGAGAGCAAAAAAAAAAATAATGGAATAGTAAAATAATTAGATCAGCAAAACTAAAATAAACGGTTATCTTCTAATATGTTTATGAACATCTCTAAAAGTAAATTATCGAAACTAACCCAAAGTAGCTCAAAACTTTCATATTGAATATTTTTCCCCATCTTTAAAAATAAAAACGTTATAAGGTGTGTTCACTTTAATTTGAATGTCCTTGTACATTACTCGTGTGAAAGTAAAATACGTTTTCCACTTCGGGAAAATTTCCGCACACTTGTTAATTAATGCACTGCTTATTCTATTTTTATTGCTGCTCGTTCATCCTTTTTACCTATACGATATTTTAATTGTCTTTTAATTAAACTGATGATCCAGTATTTTAATCTCTTAAAAAAAATCTTTGATGCGCCGATATCATAACGCTAACATGCTGGCAACTCTGGATTTAATCAACAACTCATGAAATATTAGAAGTTGTTGACTTAATGGTAACAATAGCGCGAGGTCATAATTTATGATATACACTGAGAAAGCTAAGCTAATGCAGATTAGGCAGTTTATGCTTAGACACACGGTGTTACTTAGTGTTATGTATTTATTTTAATAGGTGATACAGGGTGTTAAACTTTTATAAATCTTATAATTTGAAAATACGTATCCAAAGGCAATAGTTTTTTTTTTAAGAAAAGGTGGTATTTAGGAAGATGGTGTGTAATTATTATTTTGATTAAAGATTACTTCTAAACGATAAATTATGTATAAGTATGACAAAAATGATAAATCTTTTCTGCGTAAAATTGAAAAATAATCTTAAAATAATAGTTTTGAAACAAAACAGTGACATAACCATTTTTTTTACATTTTTTTGTATTTCGTTACAGAAAAATCGTACGATGGAAAAAGCGAACTCCCGCACCCAAATATCCCTTTCGAAAGTACGTAAAATTTCAACATGTCTAAAAATTTTTTTGATTTTTTTTTTCGATTTTATTACGATAACGGTTAGAGAGATCCATTTAAATGTTACTACTTACAAATAAAATTTTCAAAATGATAACAAAAAAATTATTTTAAAAAATCCCTTTTTTTCGAAATATTTCGTCACAAAAAATACGTACGACCTTCTCGATGCAAAAATCGAGATCATCCCTCTACGAAATTGCCTATTTAGTAAAATCGGCTGATATAAAACATTCTCCAAGGCCAGCCAGCAGCGTGGCGAATTATGGCCAAAACCCCGTAAGATGAAACGCACAGATCAGCAACGGCCCTCAGTTTCCGGCGGCTCAAGTACTCCTGACCAAGGTAGCGGTCAGGCAAGGACAAGAACAGAAGGTGCTAAGAATCCCCGGATTAGACCAGGCAACCAACGCCAACGTGGGCGACAAATGCATGTTGCAACTTATAATGTAAGAACTTTGCTGTCAGATGATAAAATGCTTGAACTGGAAAAAGGGTCAGACCAAATAAAATGGAACATAGTAGGTCTAAGTGAAGTTAGAAGAAAAGGGGAAAATCAGATAATCATTAAAAGCGGTCACCTCTTCCACCATAAAGGCCAAGATACGGCATCAGAAGGCGGTGTAGGATTTATCATCCATAAAACGTTGGTTAACAACATACTCGAAATCAAAAGTATATCTCCGCGAGTGATATTAATGTTAATGGAAATAAATAATCGATACCATCTGAAAACCATCCAAGCATATGCCCCAACATCAAGCTCCGACGATGCTGAAGCAAAGACCTTCTATGATAATACTAGCGAAACCCTACAATACAAACCAACACACTACACAATACTGTTGGGAGATTTCAATGCAAAAATGGGGAAGAAGCGAGATGAATCCAAAGGACCACTCGGCGACTATGCATGGTTATGGCGAACGGAACGAAAGAGGGGACATGTTGGTAAATTATCTACAGGAACATCAACTTTTCCTAATGAATTCCTCTTTTGACAAAAAGCCGCAACGCAAGTGGACGTGGATAAATCCAGACGGGAAAACCAAAAATGAGATAGACTTTATAATCTCGAACAGAAAGAACATTGTTCACGACGTTTTGAATTGGAAGCGACTACAGAATGATACGTGCCAAAGTGAAGTTACGCGTGAAAAAGGAAAGACAGAAGATGATTACCAAAGCGAAACCCGTACATAGATGGATCCCTCCTGAAAACTTACAATCGTACCAACAGAGGATAGAAGAGATATTGGAGGGATCTTTGAACGCACAGGAGAGAGAAGTTGACTTAGAATTATTAAATGAGAATATATTGGACGTTGTGATAGTGCCAGAGGAGACACATTACCGGTCCACAAATAAAAAACATGAAAAAATAAGCGCACGCACAAAAACGCTTATGAAAGAGAGAAGGGAAATGAAAGACAAGTATGATGCAAATCTTCCAAAACTGAAATCCTTAAACAAAGCCATATCAAAATCTATACCAGATGACATTAGAAAATCCAACACTGAATTGATAAAAAGTGTGATCGAAGATAATGGCACTTTAAGAGTCCTTAAACGCAAGTACTGTCCCGAAGAGAAAAACATATGCATGCTAAAAAACAACCAAGGTCTGACTATCACAGATAAAGGGGGAATACTCAGACTAGTGGCATGCTTTTATAAGGAACTATACACAGACCAGCATGCGCAGAGACCAGCATCTCCAATACCTAAAATATTACATGTGGGCTCGGAAGATATTCCAGAATTTACTCTTAAGTGAAATTACAACAGCTCTTTCTGGAATGAAAAGAAATAAAGCACATGGTGAAGATGAAATAACTATAGAAGCTATCAAATGTGGCGGAGATAAGCTATTAAGAGCCCTAAAGCTGATTTTTAATGAATGCCTTATTAAAGGGATAGCACCTAGCAAATGGAACAACGCTATTATTACTATTATCCACAAAAAAGGACACATATCGAAATTAGAAAACTATCGCCCGATTACCCTGCTTTCCCAAATATACAAGCTCTTCACCAAAATAATTACCACAAGGTTAAATGCCAAACTGGGACGCCTATCAACCAAGAGAACAGGCTTGCTTTAAATCGGGGTTCGGAGCTAATGATCACCTCCAAGTTCTTAAGAGCCTGATTGAGACGTCGGTCGAATATAATACATCTCTAGTACTAATATTTGTGGATTATGAGAAGGCTTTTGACACGGTGAACCAGTATGAGATGTTAAGGGCACTATCCAGCTGCCGAATAGACCATCGTTATACGACGCTCATAAAACATATATATGACAACGCTACAGCATCTGTTCGACTTCAAGAAAGTACAAACTAATTTCCGATCAAAATAGGCGTAAGACCATCTCACCCAAACTGTTCACTACTCTGTTAGAATACCCTATAGGGGATAGACTGGGAGGGGATGGGAGTAAATATAAACGGCGAAAAGCTAAATCATCTCAGATTTGCGGATGACATCGTCTTGTATGAACGACGCAGCCTCAAAGTTGGAAAAATTGTATATTAACTCACACAAAATATGATTAAAAATCAACATGATTAAAACTGAAATCATGACAAATCTTGTGCTTGGTGGAAGTGTTAGAATAGGTGGAGAAATAATAAGGGAAACAACTGCCTATCTCTAGGGCATAATATCCGTATCAGCAGGGATAGTCAAATATCCGAACTTGCTCGTAGAATAGGGCTGCTCTTGGCAAGCTTAAAGATGTCTTCAAATCGACACTCCCAATATGACTAAAGGGAAAGGTTTTCAACCAATGTATCCTACCGGTGCTAACATATGGTGCGGAAACCTTAACACTGACAAAATAAACTACATATAAAGAATATCAGAGTAGCTCAGCATGCAATGGAGCGATCTATACTGGGATTATCCTTAACGGATCGAGTACGAAACAGTGAAATCCGCAGACGAACCGGACTGCAAGATGCCATACAAACTATAGCCAGGCTGAAATGGAATTGGGCAAGACATATCGCTAGAACGACGGATGATAGATGAATAAAACGCATTACGGAATGGAGACCAAGGGCGAATGCTCTAATAGGTAGAGGACGACCCCAACCAGATGATCAGAAGATCTGAAACGTATATGTACAAACTGGATGCGGGTCAGGACCGAGCCTTGTGCATGAATTTACGGGAAGCTTATGTCCAGCAGTGGACTAGGATAAGCTGATGGTGGTGGTGTTGAAGAAAAATGCGAAATTTTCGGACGAAAATTATATTTTATCAAATACCTGCCTTATTTAAACTACTATCGAAACATTTTTAGAAGCTTTTCGATCGACCCTGAGAAGACGCAGATACTGGCGCAAACCGATTTGAGATATTTCTTTACGAGAAAATTAAGAAAATATAAAAATCACGTTTGATCGATTCTAAAAAAAAAAACGAAACGTCGTACGATCGAACGGAATACGGCGCATTAAAGTACCCCATGAGGCCCATCTTTTTCCCATTTAATGTTTACTTGTAACTATTACCATTTTCGAATTACTTCCGATTTAATGGAAATCTAGATTTTTTAAGGCATACATACACCCATGAATTTTTCGGAAATATTTTTGGGATAAAAATATCCGTTTTTATTACGGAAACGGTTAAAGAGATACATGTTATTAACATAACTTTAACAATTTTAAAAATCATATACAGGGTGTTATAAAAATTATTTTTTACAAATATTAATTTTTCGTGCTTATTTCTGTACAGAAAAATCGTACTGAAAAATCCTTTTCTACAGTACTCAAGTGAAAATTTCAATTTTTCGAAAAATATTTTTGATTTTTTTTTTTCGTTTTTATAACGGAAACGGTTAGAGAGATCCATTTACATGTTACTAACATACAAATAAAATTTTCAAAATGATGTACAGGGTGTTAAAAAAATTTTATTTTACAAAAATTACATTTTTTTTAATATATATTTCGTTACAGAAAAATCGTACGATTTTTTAGATGGAAATATATGTAATGTCAAGTGTATCTTTATGTCGTAATAATTTAGTGTAGTATTTCTAAACTTTAGCGCTCTTTAAATCGGAAACCAAGCATTATAAAACATACCTATGTCTATATGAACTTTTTGACTTAAAATTGGTCCAAGGATCATGCATTAGAATAAGTACATAACCTTAACTAACCTTCTGTATGTAACGAAAGGAGGAGACACTTTGAAATGTACCACGAATGCTGTTTTCCATGGGATGATATCGGTAAGTACAAATAAATATTATTTATTATAAACATAAAAGTCGCGGAACGTCAAAGTTTACATAATTAACGGTATAATATAGAGGAAAATATTATAAATAAAGGGTTGAAGGCTCTTAAATAACTATAATATGGAAATAGTAGGAAAAGGTCTATTCCTAGATTAGATTAGATTTTCAAATTATTTACGATAAATAACCTGTTGAAACTATCCGAAACTAACTCAGCTTTAAGAGGAACGGTTAAAGGCGGATTCTCATGCGTCCGATATCCGACGAGACGATGATCCGACGGTGTTCCTATTGGTCAAAAAATTTGTCTTCCTATTGGTTGAATAGTCAAGATTTTCGTACCCGATTTTCTACTGGTAATTTGACATTTTGCGTTTTCATTTATAAACTAACCCGAAGTATTAGTTTTGAATGAAACCCATGTAGAATTCCGAAAATTTTCATATTCAACACACAGTCAGAGCGACCCAAAGATAAGTGTTTGACCGAAAATGTACCATGGTCGTGACATTCGTGCTAAACCGAAATTACCTTAATGTAAATGCAAATCGAATCACGTACACATTAGGTCTGGGTTAATGTTAATAAGTAGATTTTGGAAACTCTCGCTACCCAACCTCAAATAATACAAATATCTGTCCTGATCTGGCTCATTTCCTTTCATAAATTATGGTAAGCGCATTTTGCTGTGCTCGATTTTTATAAATATTCGGAACCCAAAATCATTTACTTCCATTGATTTGTTGATATGTACTAGCATACGCATATGGGATACCAATTATTAGATATACCTACGAGGTTTCGATTCGCAATCCAATTAGAATTAGTGAACTGCTTTTCCAATATTTATTTTTCTTCGTCGAGGGACCAGATGTAATAATAAGCTCAAATTCGCTTTTACCTATTTAATTTATTATACCAAAAGTATTTGATATTAAAAGTACATCCTAGGACAGGGCATTGGACATGTTCTTTCTATCTATACTAAACTGGAACAATTGACACAGTTGTGTGAAAGATAAGTTCTATTTGTTGCAATTAAAAATCTTGACTTAATTGGAGAATTAATCTCACGTAAATTGTGTATTTGGAACAGGAGATATGTAATATCGAATTGTCTAAGCCGAAAGACTTAAGAACAAGAAATTGGCAATAAGCTCAGGGTAACTAGGAACGGAATGGCAATGGCCGAAATGGTAAATATACCGACAAATTAGCATTAAGCTGAACGTAATGAGAAATGGCAGGGCCGAAATGGTAAATACAGGGAAATTGGCCTTAGCCGAAAGTAATTAGCGGGACGATAGCCTCCTGCATCCAGCGAATCTCTTAAAGGGAACTTAAAGACTGATTTTTGGAGGGATGAGGTGCATTATAAGATCCTTTACACAAACAGTGCACTATATAAAAATCGGCCTTTCCCATTGGTCGATCCGCATGGCCCTCCGCTCGCTTCGCTCGCTACGGGGGCTCAAGAAAAGGAAACTAACCAGGTGCTAACCCAATCTAACCCAAGACATACCCAAAATCAAGAAAAAAAGCTGTTTAGAAACATAATCTTAAAAAAAATAAAAAAAAAGCAACGGGGTTCGAACCCGCGTTTTCCAGGTGAGACCCAACGGTCTAAACCTCTACACCACAAGAGCTCTTGATAGAAATCGATTGCATCACGCAAACATACCGTAATACGAGATGGATGGACCAATAGGAGAGGTCGATTTTTACATAGTGCACTATTTGTGTAAAGGATCTTTAAATGCGGATGAGATCAGTGTTGCGATCGCTGAGCATATAGAATTAAGTGGGGTACGCGCTTGCAGTGATTGGATCATTCTAGAGAGCATGTTTGCAAGTGAGTCGTTCTAGATAATCCGTTACTATATTATTGGAGTGGAAAGGGTGAATTTGGGTTAACAGAGCGATGAGTATTGATCGATTCGATCGGAGACTGACAAAGGTTTTTTTATGCGAGTTATATTTTCTTGGAAAGTATTCGTGGCTGACTGCCGATCTGTCCGTTACGGCAGAACTCTTTAAAGCGGCCTATTCACATGCGATTTTGTACGGAGGATAATTCCTATACTTGTAGGATTTATAGGGTTATTTGATGAGAGAAAGAAGAAGAGAGTGTGGTCAAAGCAGCATAAGCTTCGTTACGCAGCTGTTTGTTGGAATATTCTTGACTCTTCACCTGCCACAAGCAAGGCTTTGATTTGTATAGAGCCATGAAACTTTTCCAAAATTCTTTATTGTCAACGAACGCCATATTGCATCTACGAGTAGCACGCACAGACAAGTTCGTCACGACTACTGATATGCAGATTTGCTCGGCTCGCGTCTATGATCGTCGTCTTCAACGACAGGCGGCGAGCAGAACATCTGACGAGCACGCGAATACACATATGCGGATTCGTACGCCGGACATGCTCGCCGAACAAATCCGCTGAACAAAATACATGTGAATAGGCCGCTTTATAGTTTAACGGTTATAATTTCTAGGAAAAATGTATCGTGCTCTAAGCATATTTTTTATTCTGTTAATTTAAATAGGAGTTGAATAGTATTTTATTTGGCAGTTAAAAGGCAAATAATATAGTCCGAGTGCAAGTTATAAAATATAGCCAATAAGAGCTTTGTCGTATATCGGACGCATGAGAATCCACCTTAACTGCAGCCCAAATGTTGACAATGTTGCCAAATGCTGAAATCGAACCCGGGCCGCCGTATCACAAGCATACGATCTGACTGCAATAAAAGACCTATTGACAGCAATTTATTGGGCCGTAAAAACATGGGTAATTCTCATACATCGTACTGTGCATGCTATAGGATTCACAACATCGCTAACATTTGGGGTACAGTTAGCAATACACCTCTAACCTTTTGCTGCATATGTGTCACATACAGTGTTGCCGACCGAATGAAAGCGAAAAGATGAGATCGACTGATCAAGAATATGAAAAAACAAAGGAAATTAATAATTGCCATTAAGTATTGCGTTAAAAAATTAATTCTATTATCGCTCTAAAATTATTATATTGCCATAATCTCATAAAGGCGTTTTGCAAACCGAATCCTGTTTGGCAAAGAGATGGGTAAAATTCCGCTTCATAGGCAACTGGCGGAAGGTCGATCATAATACGTTTGAGCGCCACGCTCATCAATGTTTCAAATATTTTACCAAGGAATGGTGCGTCTGATTTGATTTTTTAATAATTAGTACTACCAAAGAAAGTAGTAGCTACGCAATAGAAAAATCGGTCTTATGCAAAGACGTGAACCGCGAGAGGCGCTGCTTCGTTGTGATTACTAGTGAATTTACAGCAAATTTTGAATTCGCGCCGCGTTGCCGGACTGTATTATTTTGCGTTAATATTGAAGAATTATAGATTCATAATGTGTATTAAACATACTCGTACGATATTTAATATTTTTCACTGATGAATAATGGTACTACTTAAATGTTAAATGATGTTCTGCGAAGCTACCATTATTTAAATATTTATCTATATTTTGTAACCAGCTTGGGTGCTAAATATGTAAGTTTATTTGTTAGTTGCTCATTAGGCGGTCCATATACCAGGTTTACTCAGCGCATTCAATTTTTTTAAAAGGCGTGGGTCTAGGTTGTGGTAGTTAGGGTAGAGCGCCACTAGTTTTTTTTTAAAAGGATTGAAAATAGGGTAATAAAATTTAGAAAAATACCCTGTATATGACTATCAAGAGATATAGAAATTAAAGGTATTTATTAAGGAACGGTACGGTTGATACTGACCAAAATAAACATCGCGATTCTAAATAACTATTTATGAAAAGCTTGCACAAATCCTTTTAGGACAATTAAATTTTATCTGCAATTAATTTGTTAATTGTTGTTCTATACCTACTATCAGAATAGTAAATCAAGCAAAATAAGGTACTAAGTTCTAATCTAGGTCTTATGACGTTAATATGGCTCATGTCATATTTCGAAACAATCCCAACTAAATATTCAATTCTTAAGGGTTTGATAAAATGCAGAAACTATAAAGGAAGTATTTTACTAAACTATAGCTTTTACTAAATTAATAAAACATCCGGTAAAGTAAATAAGTATAGATTATACACATGGCAGCCGTAATATCATCATATAAACAGTTAATCAAGTGTACTAAATCAATAGGATAACCTGTGAAGTCAATAGATATGTATATATAGCCGATAAATATATAGGGATAAAATGAAATGATTATTAAACAAAACTTAGCTAAATGACTCTCATGGCAATGATAATATCATTATATCAATAAAAAGTCAAAAGGCACACTAAATCAATGAATGTAAATTATAAAAACGAAATGAGCTCAGTTCGATTCAGGTGACTTAATTTCTCTTTCAGATTCGATCTTAGTCGATTTTCTAAACAGAGAATGCTTATAGGCACTAAAATTTACCATAAGGGCTAGTTCTTTAGTGAATTTGTAAATAAAACAAAAACCTTTAGCATTATATGGATATTTTAATAAGTTATTTTACCTGAAAACAACTTGAAGCTCATAAATAAACAAAATATAAACATTAAATCATTGTATGTAGTCAGTGCTACGATATAGACAATGTCAGTCGATGCTAGGTATCGACCTTGCAGAGTATCACAAGAATAATTCTCTTAAAAACTAAAGCATTGCATAAATAATTGTAACCTGTTTAAAGTTCCTGCGGAACTGCTCAGTGTGAGCTTGGTTAGCTGAGATAACTTTGAGATGAGATACAGTAATGTACAAGCAATAATAACAGGATAAATATTACCTTAATGTCCACCTATAAGCTACTATGTACACTATATTCACCAATTGACGAGCAACGTTCAATCGTTCAGCAGTTTATCTTCCAGCACAGGGGAAAGCCACTTAAAAACACTTACTAAATGATTCCTTAGCTTCTATCTACAATGTACTTCAACTTCTTGCAAAGAAGAATGATTTAAATGGTATATGGTAGTGGATTGAGAATGATATTCAGATATATGCTTATGGCATGGCAGGGATGCCTTTGTGGAAATACAATTTTTATACACGCAAAAATGATTATAAAACACGTTAGCAGATCGCGTAGGTAGGCTAAACTCCGTGTAATGGAATAGCACATATGGGAGACTTTATATTGTAATAAAGCTGAGAGAATATTGGCAGAGGTCCAATAACGCCGTTTACTTTTCGGCTTTTGAGAGTGATTGTGAACAAGTGAGTTTACTTACATGGCCGTGTCCTTACTGGGAACGCTTAATACAGCGTTTTATGAGAGAATTGGAGAAAAACCTGCATGGCTATGTGCCACGGAAAACGATTAGTGATCGCGACTTGCTTTGAAGAGAGTCAGTCAAGAAGTGAATTCTAGAAGGGAGAAGCGTCGTTTCCTCGACCTTTGGCGCGTTAACTTACCCCCACTGCTGTCATATTACGTCAGTAGAGGGCAAATAACGTAAATATAGAGAAATTGTGTAAAAGCTTGTCTAAATTAATATTATGTATGTTAACACAAACTTGGTCGAAATCTGCTGGCTAGTTTTCATAAAATTCAATTATTAAAGATCGGAATTTTAGCGACCCCCTAGAATTATAGCTGGGAATTTTATGTTGGGTGAAGTGGCTATCCTGTAGGGTAGCGCTGTGATTGGTCGGGTTCAGATGAGTAAACGTAACTAGAGATGGCGCTACGAGTATCGCCAAGGTTTTTAAGTTTTCTTTGGAATGCGAATACAGTGGCGTGGAATGTTAAAATAATAAAAATTAAATCGTTAGATTTGAAAACTTGTTCAAATGGTTTTTGAACAATTTCAATGACTCCATTACGGTAACTATAACGTCAGTAGCTATGATATATGATAAGAAATGATAAGAAATGATCGACAGTCTGGTAAAGGTTTATTCGATAAATCTCATTACTGTAAAAAGTGAATAAAGTAGTTCTCATAACACAGTAAGCAACAAATAAATCAATTAATTTTCATAACATTAGCTATAAAAAAAATCCCTTTTAGAATTACTAAATGAAATTATGACTTTAGAGAGAATAGATCGGTATGATATAATATTTGAACTAAAATCAGTTATCAGCAAGTTAATAAAACAAATGCGGCAAGTAATTATGTGACCTACGGTAATTGCATAACATTAAGGTAGATGTACGCAGTACAAAAAGGTTAATTATGGTCCTATTGTTAGGCATTCGATATTCGACACGATACTAAAGAATTTAGGCATTTCTAAACCAAACTACGATAATAACGAGAACGTATTTGAGATGAGATAATGCTAGACCTAAGGTCATTTATCGGTAGGTTAATGAATCTAAAACGGTAATTATCTAAAAACGAAAACAAGAAATAAGGATGCTATACACGATATAAACAGCAAATGACCTATAATCATTTGATTATATATTCATTAATTAAAGTCATAAATAGCGGTAAGGGATATACAGTAATCAAGGCAAATGGCCTACAGCCATTTGATTATATATTCATTAATTAAAATGATATAGAGCGGTAAGAAATGCGGTAGTCAAGGCACTTAAATAAATTAAAATCAATTTTACTGGATTCTGGTAGAGTTGTAAACACTGGCGCTCCCTGGAAGTACGTCTCCATCAGGTGGTTGCGCCACCCTGACAAAAAAAGCCTCGGTACGGCTAACTGTGTTGCCCGTAAAACCTTTTTAAATGAATTAGCAATATAAAATAAATAAGCGTAACATGTGCGTTGACTGTCGGCGGTCGGCGTGAGAGTCAGTCAATTATTTGCTTTTGACCAGGGTGCCACCAGTTTGAGATAAGTAAATCCGCAGACCCAAACTAGAAGATCCTCGGTCTTGAGAATCCTTAAGGACGATTCAAAATCAAACGACTATTGTTTAGTTGAGGTATTTCAAAGCAAATAAAAGACGGTACATTCGTGCAGGTTTAAGTTTATTGGGCGCTCGTTAGGTTTGACGTTAACGTGTCGTCATATTTCTTTCAATAAATAGAATGACATAAATAAAATGCAAAAGAGCTTAATTGAAAACAGGTAATATCCTATATGCTCATAAATATAGAACTAGATCAGTTGTGTATATATACAGACTGTAATTTGAATTAAATTGAATTATAATGGAAGTGGAATAGGTAAAGAAAGATCGAACAATTGTTAGACACGTTTAGCTATAACGGAATTATCAACATAATATACCAAATGATTACGAAAGATCAAAAACCAATTTCAACAAATTAATTAATAACTACATTATACATAAGGCATCTATCGTCTCATCATACTGGTAATAAAAGTCTTCAGGATAAATCTCATTACTACTAAACTTTGTGCGCGTCTAACATGGTATACTTGTCGCAGTTGTATATAAATAAACGAATAAACCTTAATGATTCAGTTTATGAAATCCCGTTATGTAAAATTATTATAATCAGACAGTTAATCCGTCAAAACAGCAATGTTTATCATTTACCACGATAAATATTAAATTGTCAGAGTAAAGAAATATAATCTGAAAAAAAAACTATGGACATTATTCGATCCACACTAGTAAATATAGTAGTTATTTAGATTGGCATTGGTAAGCAGATGCTTACACCTAAACAGTTGCAAAGAGGTCTATATCAATATGACGCAGAAAGAAATAAAACACGCAATTTAATACGACGCTGAAAAATACTAATATCACGCCAATAACTATGTAGAAGGTCACAAAGTTATCTTATTTGGTCTCCGCCGATCTCACCTCGGGCCTTCTGCACGTAGGCTGCTGCTAGGCGCCTTGGGACCCATAAACTCTCAGTGGCAATTTAAGGTAATGCCCACCTGGACATTCAGTAATTCCGGCTGCAGTCGATACCAAATTAAAACAACCAACTTGACTGGCTGATCGGTAGTTATTTTACTCGCTCCAAATAAAAACCCTAGCTACGTAGAGTTTTTGATGGTGATGACGAATGGGAGTAAGGCTCTCTCCTACAGGCACCCATTGAAGAAGGAAACAGCGTATTCCATTTCGGAATCCTCCGCACGTGACCAGTTACCAAAAGAAATCTTGACTTCAGGCAAAATCCACCCAATCCATAATTAAATAACTTACTACACCAAACTGGTAACTATGCCAACTTCTCTAGCCCGAAATAAGATTATTCCCGTAAGGGAGAATTAGAAATTCTTAAACTTTTTCAGGCTTACGCACTACTTCCTCTTTGGAGTTTTACCAAGAAAGAGAACGAGGTCAAATCGGAAGGGAAAATTCGACCAATAGGCCAGCTTTACATTGTCCTGCGACACACGAAAAATACAAGATAGTTGCCACCAAATTTAATAACATCTTGAATATGCAATAAAACGTACCTAAGAATGTATGATATTATGTATTGCTGACAGGACAAAGAAAACCGACGATAAAACCATTATTCGCAATGACCAATGAAACAGAATCTACTTCATTCCGGCCCGCGGCCATTTTAAACTCCGGGCATCAAAAACCCTAAACGCATAAATCCGCAGCGCAATGATTCAAGCCTAAACGCACCTTTAGCCAATATCCTACGTCTCTGTTGAAACCAACTCCGAAGCAAACCGGGCGGTGTTGCCAAATTTAGGAAACACAACGCAACCACTAAAACACCTTGTTTGCGTACATCAAGCGAAAATGAAAGACATTCGTTTAACATCAAACTGATGGTAGCATATCAATCAACTATGTTGTTTCTTGTTGGCTTGGTCCGCAAACACATCAAAATCGCATGAGGATCGCTAGAGAAACATGTACATCTGGCAACATTCCAAGAGTAAGAGTATCCCTCAATAGGGAACCAACAATTATCTGACGTTTGAAGGTTATATCAGAAATAAACATTGACTGAATGTTTAACTTTTCTTATTAATATTGAAACAAATCCAGGAAAATAACCGACAAATTCCGAAACCAATATTTCTGGCATCCATGAGACTGTTTTAATGTATATTATTACAGAGAATGTGATTATTCGGGAAGGTAAGAGAATTATTTAATGTTTTGAAATGCATTGCTATAAATGCCTATAACAGTGAATGTTTTCTCGATAGCTATGGCAAGAATACGGTACGATTTATTGATTGAATATGTGCTAAACCAGTGAAAAAGTTCAAAAAGTCCGATCGATTCAATCAAACAGCCCGAGAAAATCACGTTACGTATACGACCACCGTTTTAATATTTGGCTCGGTAGTCGAAAATTTCGCGACGGTATAAGCTATACATTATTAATTTTTACTACTTAAAATTATATTTAAAAATACCCTAGCCCTAAGCCGCGGTCTTTATATATCCTAAAATTATAGTTCCCATGTAAACTGTATTTCATTGACCTCTGCTAAACAATTATCCAAGTAGAACACATATCTATTGATTAAAAATAACCCTATTGCGTCATATATACACTTCTAAACAGTATATCTGTATGGTTCACTTGGCTTAGTGGTAGCGTGTTTTCCTCGCATGCCTAAGGTTCGTGGTTCGACCCCCGCAAGACCCCAAGACTTTTATTATTTAGGTATTTCCGAGGATAGTCGAGAGAGATGCCGAACGTGCCTATCAACTGTCAGCTGCCACGCCTGTGTTCGTTTACGTGATCCAGCTACTCCTACTACCCAAGGTCAGCTGTCAACGGCCAACCGTCAACGCCATCTGTCGGGGCTACATCTTAAATATGGTGTCGTCCACGTGAGCGATGCCTGTCAACTATCAACGCCATCTGTCGGATGCTCCGCCTTAAATATGGCGTAGCCCAAGTCGACGGAGAAAGTTCCCACGGTCGACAAAATTTCCAGCGGTCTGACGTCATGCGACCGTGGCGCGTGCCACGATAGATCAAAGGCGCCGACAAAGTCCCACGCCCCCGCAATTTTTCCCACGGTCTTCAACATTTTCCCACACTCAAGTGACGGTATACCTACTACTACTACTCTTCGGGTAGATGGAAAATGAAACCAATTAGAACTCGAACTGTCTTTTCGCCGAAATCAGGGCAAATTGCGTAACATCACCTGTTTTCTTGATGCAGGTGTACAGAGATTCTGGATTTTCTGGGGAACAAAATGCGTCAAAAACCTGCTATAAAAGCGTGAAATTTTCGGAGAAAAAACAGTTTTAACATACATACACTTGCTGCACGTCATAATGTCCGAACTGGGACTCGGGTAATTTTTTAAAGTCTATCCATTTGTAGTGGGTCCTTATGCCCGATTGGGGCGCAAGAAGTTTATAATATAACGTTACTATGGTCACAGTATTGACCAAACCGAAATTAGTGCCTTTCAGTTTAAGGGCTTGTGGAAATAACTAAGTAAATAAGTAAATTCATGTCGTCGGTTCGACAAGTAAAGTAAAGTAACGTGGTGGATCTTCGTCAAGGGATGGGCAAACAAGAGCAAGGGCAGCTACGATGGCTGGTTCTGGGTTAACATTGAGCGATAGACAGTAAGTTTAGTTTTAAGTCATAATGTGTAGAGTGCTGATAGATTTGAAAACATTTATCGTTGACTGTCTGCGAGAATTTCATGAGTATTTCAGTAAAACAATTCAGTGCTCAAGTTAGATAGTAAGTTTAATTTAAATAATGAGGCGTAGAGTGCCTGTATATTAGGAAACATTTATTGCTGTATGTATTCGATAATTAAAATAGTATTCCTTTGCGCCGTAGATACGAGGTCATATTAAAAAATAAGCGAATAAATGTAGCCACTATTAAAATGCTCCCTTTAATTGTTTTATTAATATCAAAATGAAACTAATGTGGTTTACATTCATTTAATTATATTTAATATACCTGAGAATAGATTTAAGTACTGGTAAGAGGCATAAAGTGGTTTTCAACTATATTGCGAAATATGGGTGGTTGCCCAAGTGTACAGGTAAATTATTTTACGACGAAAATAGGGTGTCAACACACTGGTACTGTGAACCCGGTTATAGGAGGTGAAGAAAAGGCCGAATTCACAGTAAGTAAAAGTAATACGGTAAGTCGGCGTTCATTACATAGTTATGTTATAAATGAACATTAATGTAGTATAGTTAGACATAAAAATCATAGACGTGGAGTCAAGAAATTACAACGCAACTGTCCTTAATAACTTTACTCTTTTGTCTTAATTCTTCAAAGATACTACGGTTCAAACGTTTTGTTAAAATGACAGATAATTGATCAAAACTTGCAACGTGTTTTAGTTATACAGTTTTTCCTATATGCTCTTGAATGAACTTCCTTGGGATGTCGATATGTTTTTTTCCTTTCCTTATTTTTCCTTCGTGTGCATTTTCCAGCATGTGGAATGGCTGATTGATTGTCAATACATAATAGAGTCGGTTGATTAATATCCAAAAATCCCCATTCATTTCCAATCCTTCTAATCCAGCAGATGTCATCTACTGAAGATACTGCAGCCGGATATTCGACCACGGCAGTAGATGTTGCAGCAAGTCTTTGTTTTTGAGTGTACCAAGTGCACCACTGGTCGAGTATCTAGTTGACAGATCACCCTAATCAGAATCTGTATAGGCAATTATCTGATGATCTTTATTAGAGAATATTCCATAATAGATTGTTTCCTTCAGATACTAAAAGACACGCTTAACCATCTTCCAATGGGTTTCCTATCAGGTAGGGTTAAGGTGGCTAGATATAGTAAATTGCCAATAGCTTCACGATATGGTTCTGACTTTGATAACAGTAGTTTATCATTTACATAACTCTCTTCATCTGCTATTATTCTCTTTTCCATAGGTATACATACAGGATTTGCTAATCATATGTAAATCGCTTCAGGATCTTCTCTGTATAATTTGGCTGACTTACAAATATTCCACCAGATTGCATTTCCAGATAACAATTAGTAATTTCAAACTGTTTATTGAGAATATCAATCATTTCAGTTTTATTTGAGTCAGCAACAAGTCCATCAACTACAAAAAGAGTCAATATGATACTTTGGTTATCATTATAGTAGATACAACAAGAATCTAGGGGCTGACCCATAACTCTGAGCAGAGTAATGTGGGTTACCTAAATTCACTTTTCGCATGGCCCTCCGCTCGCTACGGGGGCTCAAGGAAAGGAAACTACCATAGTAATGACGCGGCGTCTTGAATTTAATGTGAAAAGTGGGCGATGTAGATAGGCAACCAGCAGTACATCAGCGAGTAATTTTCTTTATATAACGTTGTTTTTTTGAGGTTTGGACATACTAGCTGCTTTGTTTTGTCAGTTACGTGTTTTGAATATTTCGTAAAGGAGTTTTGATCGAGATATTGTGCAATTTTCTAATTAGAAAGTGAGTAAGTGAGTTCATGTTTACATAGTCGGCGGTATTTGAATTGATGTCGTCCCGAATCGGATATTTTAATCTGACTTCGTGTGTTTTGTCGGGAACCAGTTTTTTACGAGTACGAGTGCATAAAACCGATGGGAACGAGATCACGAGCCTCTTTGGTGAGTTCGAGACTAGACTTTCAGCAAGGCTAGGTAATAGTATCGGTAAAATTTTCATTATGGTCTAATTCCTTTGGAATTGGAAGCAGCTAGTCTGGATTTTATAATAATGTTCGACTCTGTCGCGTCCTAGGATGGATTAGCCAAAACCTGAAGGAGAATGAGCCATAACAACAGGCTTTTACTTGTATCTCACTTGTATTTCACTGGAATCTCATTCTGATCTCAGTGTGAACTCTTAGGAATTTCGCTTTTTCAAAATCCAATGAAAACACCAACTTTTAATTATTCCTAAGGCCAAGTACTAATCATTCTCGAACTGGAGCTTAATACCATTTTTGGGGGATTACTTAATCTGGATTCTAGGACAATGCTCCATTCTTAAATCGTAGCCCGGGGGGTAGCGATTTGCTGATTTGAGAAGTGGAAACTATATGGTCGGGAGGACTCCGTGGTTGTGAAACCACTCTACCGTGATGCGCTTAGAGGCCCTGAGCATTCTCGTTGTCTGGAAGTCCATAAAGATAAGCGTTTTTTTTTTTGAAATGTTTAAATACCCCACATGATTTCTTAACAACAGAAAAACAAACATTTCAAAATTTAATTTCATATTTATATCTTGTAAATTTAGCTTATGGTACATTTACGTACTGTATCGTACATTTCGGACTATATTTCAAAATTATCTTACCTATCTCTAATTAAGTATACTTTTGTCTTATTGTCTCGCACGATTACCTGATTGTACATTTATCTTATTGTACAGTTATCTTGCCTTATGGCCAAATTGTCTTACCTATATTTAACTTTAAATAACTTTGTACATGGATAATTACTGTACATATTTCATTTACCATAATAATATCTCAAAATTAGATTGTGTATTTTGAACCCTAATTGTATTTAGCTGATTGTACATTTAATTGACTAAATTGCAATAGTATCTTATGGCTTTTAACTAACTTGGATTTTGACCTGATCAGTCAAAATAATTATCTTTATCACCTCTATATGATATGGTGCTTTAATATTCTGTCATATTAGTGGGTACTCGATATTATTAAGAGTAAATACTCTGTATATATTTGGAATTAATTTTTGGAAGTTTAAAACCAAAATTAAGGCTATAAACTTTAGTAATCATTCTTTCAGTAATTATCTTTTCTTCACTTATTGCTTAATAAGTTTTATTATTATCCTGGCTGGAGCTACCTATCTCACATGAGAAGTTTTTAATATATACTGAAAGATATAACTTGGATTTCTTTCAGAAACGTCTGTTAGATTTCACAATTATTTCATAAAAACAATTTTCTGTCGAAAGTAAATATTTTAATATCAATTTGATTTACTCAATTCTAGGAATCCTAGTAATTTGGTTGATTTTGTAGCGAAGTTTCTTGACTTATTAGTGGACTGATTGTAACTTAAGGGCTATTAGCTTATCAGGATCATTAATTTTAATTAGGGTCATAAAGACAATTTCGTCTGCAAAAACCGAGGCAAAAACCGAGAGTTGCAGTTGCACTGTTTGCAAATAGGTATTATCCAAGTTAGCGATTTAATTATAGGATTTTCTCGAATCAATTCAGATTGATATATGTTGAATTTGTTTTTGACCTCTGCAGGGTATTAAATGCTTCACAGTAGTTTGAAGGAAATGTGATAATTGAGTCGAAGGTTATTATTAAAAATAATCAGGAAATTGTATCTTTTATTTCTTGCGCTTACTTGCCTCATATAGATAATATAGCTAATACTAGCGGTCGATTTAACTTATCTTTTCCTATATTTTGGTCAATTTAACTTACCTTTTCTTATCTTTCGATCAACTTAACTTATCTTTTCTTATCCTTTGGTTTACTCTGGACCTGGCGCCCATAAATTTAAATTTTCAAAATTCGAACTCACACCCCTAGGGCCACCGCAATAAGACATATCTGAGCAGCGACAGGGTAACTCAAGGAACATTTAACTTTTACTTTCACTTATACAAATAATTTCAATTAAAATCGAAATAAAATTTGAAAAATAAAAGGTAAAAGGAGGAAATGTTATAGTACATGAAAACTATTGAAAACAGTTGACGGCTCAAAGTAATGGGTCAGTCCCTAGACATAAATGTATATACAAAGATCATCATCTGTGTTATCAAATCCAAGAGATTTTAAGAATGAAGAAAACGTATCATTCCAGTTCTTTGGAGCCTGCTGCAGACCGTAAATACTTTTATTTAATTTGCAAACTCGTTCTGTCTTATCATTAAATCCTTCAGGCTGTGACATGTAGATCTCCTTCTTAAGTTCGCCATGTAAAAATGCAATTTTTACATCAGACGTCATAAAGGTTATTTGATTTGATGCTGCAAGACTGATAATTGAGACATGACGAGCCACAGGACTAAACGTTTCTACATATTAGTGCCTTGCTTCTATCTGTTCGAAGCAGCTTGCAACAAGTCTGGCCTTAAATTTACAATTTTGTTTGTTGCGTAATATTCAGCGACAAGTCAATGGTTGCATATCTTCAGGTGGATCTACCATGTTTTCATTTCAATTAATGATTTTAATTCATCGTTTATTGCAACGAATTCTTACCGTAGAGGTAGTTGGTTTATTGCCATTTTTCATCTTTAAGAGCATCAGAAATAGAAATATTTTCAACTTCGCCTATTATGACTACATCCTCCTGACACCGTGAACCAAAGGGCCCTCTTCTCCAAGATATATAAAACCGCCAAGGATTACGAGTTAACTAGAGTAATCGAATCTCTACTACAAAATAGGAGGTACTATGTAAGTCTAGAAGGCAAGAAGAGCATATGGCGGACACAAAAAAACGGTCTCCCCCAGGGAAGTGCTCATTCCCCAATATTGTTTAACATATACACCAATGTCCAACCCACTCCTGGTGACACTGAGCAATTGCTCTACGCCAATGACTTGGCCATCGCAGCTCAAAGGAAAAACTGTCCGGTTGTTGAAGAGATATTACAAAATGCCCTACTACGGATGTCAGCCTACTATAAAGCAAACTCCCTGAAACCTAATCCGTCAAAAACCCAGGCATGCGCCTTCCACCTGAACACCAAGGCCGCCGGAAGAAAATTACAGATCCAGTGGGACGGCTTTACTATAGAACACACACCCCAACCGAAATATCTAGGAGTAACCCTGGACCGATCCCTCACGTATAAATTCCACTGTCATAAGGCCCGACAAAAGGTATCGTCTAGGAACCAGCTCCTCGAGAAATTAACGGGAAGTAAATGAGGAGCCCATCCCTCCGTGATCAGAACAACGGCTGAAGCACTATGTTTCTCTACAGCGGAATATGCTTGCCCGGTGTGGAATAGGTCTGTGCATGTCAAATCTATCAATGCTTCAGTTAACGAGACATGCAGGCTTATGACTGGCTGCATGAGGGCCACTCCGCTGGATAAACTCTATAAAGCTGCTGGGTGCGAACCACCAACAACTCGACGACTAGCTATTGAACACACCGAAAGATGTAGGCAGACATTTGATAGCCGTCACCCTCTCTATGAAGCGCCCTAGCCGGTGAGGCGATTAAAATCAGGCAGAGGCTTTCTGAGCACAGTACCGATAGATCCACCAGAAGTCTTCCCCTTAAAACAAGAACCCTCAACAGGCTCCAGGCTGGACTGGAAGAGCTGGAAATCTCTCAACCGTCTCAGAACCGGAGTAGCCCCTGTAAAGACGAACCTCGCAAAATGGGGAATTATTAATGAACAGGATGTCAAATGCGACTGTGGGGCGACACAGACTATGGAACATCTCCTGGTTTGCAAAAACTGCCCAAGCTCATGTTCCCTCGAAGATTTATGGCTTGCTAAGAATATTGCTCGGGACGTAGCCCGATACTGGGCTGACAAATTGTAATATGGACTCGGACACGAAAAAGTAAGAAAGTAAGTACATCCTCCTGAAAATAATCCAAATTATAGTCATTGTATCTTATAGGTGGTTTAATACTTCTTCGATCGCATAAATTCAACTGTTTATTCTGAGTTCTTTCTAAAGTTTCTGACTCAGTTTCTTCAGTCGTTTCAGACTCACTGTGTTCAGATTTAGAGTTGTTTTCATTATTTTCTTCTAAATTTAAGCTACGATTTTCAGTCAAAAGTACTTCAACTTCAGATTATTTTTAATTTTTTTCAACTTCGAGTTTCTCGTCAAATATTACATTATCAGAAGTTACAACATCATTTTCATCAGGAATGAAAATTCTATAACATCATAACCGACAAATATACCCTTTATTGATTTCATTCATGAAGTAAAATGTAACTCTCACAACCAAAACTTCTTAGTTTTCTGATGTCTATTTTCCTTCCAAACCATAGATCAGCTGGTGTCTTATCAATTGTATCAGTTTGATTTATAGTAAAGAGAGCATAGTTTATGGCTTCAGCCCATAAGTTTTCATTAAAATTTAATGCATGTATAACAGATCGAGCTGCCTCAACTACTGTTCTCATTTCCCTTTCAATACGTCCATTTTGTTCAGGTGTATAAACATATCTTTTTATGTGCATAATTCCTATTCTTCTAAAAATATTTTTGTGTCTAAATTTTTGATTTCAGTTCAGTTATCTGACTTTAAACATTTGATTTTTCTGCCGAATTGATTTTCCACTTCAGTCAAGAAATTGCAATTCAGCAGGTTTGCACATTCCTATCTTAGGTTAGGTTTTCATAAGCTATCGATTTACACTAACTTTGAATTTAACCTGAGGTTTAAAAGTTCCGGTTAATGTTTATCCTGTTCTGTTGTCCAATAAACTTAAGATGGAATAACTTTCTTTTTCTACAAAATGCTGTTTGTTAAAATACTGCATGCAGTAAAATAAATAAACAAATGATATTGGAAACTTCATTCTTTTCAAAGTTGATTAAAATGCATGTATGCACGATCTACTGCCATTTTATAGGTAAATTTTAAAATTTGAAATGAACTTGGGCTACTTTAAGTCTGAACCCTCCAATTATTATTATTCTATTGTCAACAAATGATTTTAGATTTAAGTTTTATGCATGATAAATTACTATTTAAATAATAATAATGTAATTTTTTTCGTTTTTATTGTAATAAATATTGATTTACTACAGAAAATTGTGCGTTAGACCTCAGAATTCCGGAATATTTTATCGTCTATAGAGAGCATATGAACATTTAAATAGTTATGTCAAAGGCCAAAAATTACCAAAATGCTATTATTATCAATGTTCCAGTTTCCCTTATTTTGTCAAATAGACACTTTTATACGAGGGTATATTAAAACCCTTATTCAACCCCTGTTCAAAGTTCACTTCCCAGCGCCCCTCATATTCCACAGAGTGGAACAGTAATTCCCGGGGTAATTCCAATTTCGTTCCATACTCGTACACGGAAATAGGGGGAGCGATACAATGAGAGAGAGAGAGAGGACCAATTTAAAACATGCAGGGAATTTCCTCTCACTTCCCCCGCATTCCTTCCCTTCGGCCTTCATCCATGTTCACAGCCTCCCCTCGAAACCTCCTTCATTCCTATTGGCCGAAGGTCGTCGCTTTCTCTCTAGCTCATGGGGGAGGTATATAAAATCAAGAGCCCTTTGTGCAATGAATTATCGAGCGAGTTTTGGGCTAAGGCGGAGGTTAAAACCGCTTCACTTTTGATTGATGTGCCTGAAAGCCTTGGCTCGCTCGATAATTGAGTTTACGCGAAAAGGCTACGACGACGAGGGTGAAATTATCGTCTGAAATTGAGGAAACGTTGTTTCAAAACGGTTTCGTTTACGTTTTGCGATGCATACCAAAGTTATCTATATATCGAAAAAGATGTGAAACACAATTAGGTATTGAAGTTTAATTATGTATTTTAAAATAGATAATCCTAACAGGCAGAAAGTGATAATATGCAAAATATTTAAAATAGGTTATTTACAAGGTTGCCTGCCTACATTTTCCACAACAAATCGATATTCGTTATAATATTCCACGCAATGAGCTACATACCAATGATACCATTAATGTTAATTCTTAGTCATAAATTTACCATAATTAAGCTTGTCAGGCGCACCACTTTTTATGGTATAATACCCGTTTCTCTATTTTAAAAATAGTCTGTTCCTAAAAATCCAGAAGGGGTACCAAAAATACCTCATTTCAAGATGGGCGTATTTGTTACACAAAAATTAATTTTTGCTTTTTTTATACAGTTTTTTACTCAAATCAAAAGGATGCCAAAATGTTCATTTAAACCTACTCTTGTCCCTGTTTACTTATTAAGGCGGCGCGTCGCGGCGCCACACATGAGGTTCGCCAAATGGATTCGGTAAATGGCAAACTAGGGTTTCATCGAGACGATAAATCCCGTCTCGAAGGCAATTTCTCGTCTCGTCTCGATCACCGAGACGAGAAATTAACAAACTCTCGTCTCGATGTTTTTCTTGAAGGCAGTTTCTCGATCTCGATTCGAGATTCTCGAAATTTCGAGAGTCTAAAACTAAATGCTATTAAAATATGTTATATACCTACATAGTGAAATTTATACAAAAATGGTGCCACAAGAATATCCTTAGGAGTACATATATTAAATTTATGGCACTTTATGGCATTCCTTTACCCTGAAAAGCCAGACTGAGCGAACAGTATCGTGAGTCAATTTCTAAAGTATCAATAATTATCTTTTAATTATTTATTTCGTAGAAAATAAATATAAAATAGCATTGTACAAGACATTCAAATTATTGTATTAAACGAAGTATTAAATCTAATCAAAATATAATTTGCGAACGAGTCAGCACATAAACGAAAACTGAATCTGAAGTAAGGACCACCTGACACTTGACTCAGGAGTAGCGGGGTGCAGCAGGATTGTTTGCTTGTCTTTGAAATTATGTGACGACTGACTAGTCCGTCAGTCCCACATATGTGTGGTATGTGGTCAGTCCGTGACTACGTGCTAACGGAGCGCTACGTCTGAACGTCTCTATGTTATGTTAAGAGCTGTGAGTTATTGCAGCACCTACATTTTTTCGAGATCGAGAAATCTCGAAAAAATTACTCGATATCGAAAAGTCTCGAAGTGTTTTTCTCGATCTCGTCTCGAAAAATTCCTTTCAGCGCCGCCTTTAGTAATTAGTTCCCATATTAAACTTTAAAATATTTATTATTAGATATTTATATGTACTTAGTTTAAAGGTTTGAAGCTATAGATAGAAATCGTGTTTTTGCTTCATACGTTACCGCAATATTGTGTTATATTCATAAAAAAATAAAATAAGTAAAGATTTGCATTGCATTGAATAAGGAGCGGCCCGCCGCAGGCGCCACCGGATGTTTAAAAAAATTTGGAGGTGCCACGCCCAATTTTCGCCCAAAAGTCATTAAAATCGTTAAAAAACAAAAAGGTCGTGGGGTGACCAATATATTTACATTCAAGAATAAGGCGAATAGGAAAAACGAATAAAAAACATAAACATGACGATGAATGTTATTTACATTAAATGAAATAAAGGATTCAATTAAAATTTCTAATTATGTAATTCTAATAAGTATATAGTTATTTCGTTTTAAATAGAAATATATAAAGTATTTTAATATCTAATAATTGCCAACTTAATTTTTAATAATTATCCGAAAAACGGCAAACGCAACTAACAACCGAATACGGAACTAATTGACTGACCCAAAATACCCAAATAAAGTGTATTCTTTATCCGCCCGTCCGCCAGCACCGACAAATTGTCAAATCGGAAGCCGGCAACCTGTCTAAAAATAGCATGTGTAGCATGAATACCCAATATATTATAAATTTGTTGACCTATTTTTGGGATATCACCACGTTAATGAATAATAATCAGATTATTTAGGTTTTTCAGAAAAATAATTTTTAAAACCTGACAAAAAACTGTCGAAATTTACACCACAAGTTCTGGTGGGGGGTAATTACCCCCTCTACCCACCCCACCCGTATTTACGCCTTTCGTGGCAGCGTGAAGCGCTGTAGGGGAAGATTTTCGTCGGGTGCCATATGTCAAACCCCAAAACATCTATTTGACCCTCGATATTATAATCGTTTTTGACTCCGTTCTTTCGACTGGTGAAGTAAGATTTTCGAATTTTATTAAATTATTACGAATTTAATATTATTAAAATTTAATAATTTTGTAGGTAACAGTACCTATTAAAACGAATATTGCCGATATTATTTTTTGGAAGAGTGAGAAGGGACAAGGGACATTATATTAAAAAAAATAAATAATTATATATTATTTATTTACAAAAATTAGTGCATTAAATAAAAATTGGAACATGTAATATGATACATACAAAAAATAATTATAGCACCAACCGTCTGGTTTTTACAGATTTGAGAGAATCAATAACTTCGTCAAAATTAATTTCCTGTGCTTTCTCAGCTTCAATGCTTAACAATTCCAAGTTATTTGTTCTTGTTTGACTACTCGTACATCTTTGATAATTATTGATTCTCCCAAATCTGCTGAAAGATCGTTCAGCGCCAGCGCTATTGGTGGCTATTGTAAAAAAAATCCTTAATAGATTGCATAAAGACGGGTATGAAGAATCTAAATTATTTGATATTAAGAAAGAAAGATATTCTTGGTACGAAATAGCTTGATCTTTCTGGATTTATTTAATTAATGCACAAAAATGTTTATATTCATCGATTATACATGTATCGATGCCATTTTTATAAAATATTTGAAGATCCATAAGAGTTGTTATATTTTCCTCATTATCGTCGATATTAGTCAAACAATTAAACCTTTGCGATAATATCATAAAATCTTCAAAACGGTTGTCCAATGTTTCAATAAAAATGTCCAAAGTAGTATAAAATACAGTAATTTTAAAGTTTTCTTCTGGACTTTTATGTACATAATCGCTTTGAATCTCATCAAAAAAATTTTTAGACCTTCTTATGCGTTTGTTAGCAAATGTGGTTGCTGTGCGGCATTTTTCTGCCAGAGTGGTTGCATCTTTTTGGAACTGTTTAAAATTCTCGTCATTTCTAATGCTTTTAAGGTCGTTTTTTGTGGATGAGATCATTGCTGCACCTGCACATATATTCATATCAGCTTGTTGCATATAGTTAGATAATGTATTAATTTTCTAACCCAGCACCACTTCTTTAAATAGGTATGGATCACTCTGATATTCTAAATCCAAAGATTGATGTTCCTTTGCAACCGAAGCCAAAACGGAATCTAAAAACGGAACAGTACCCTATAATGATATTCGGAATTGCGTAGAAAAACATTTGAGACACCCTGTATTTGCTAGGGTGTATATCAACATTTCAATACCACTATTAGTTATGAAAAATGTCACATAATGCCAAAACCAAAAATATCGGAAAAACAAAGTTATGCTACATATTAATCAAATATTTTACTATCTAAAAGATAAACCATAAACCTTTACCAGTAGTAACATCAGTACCATCAATAGCAACTTCTTCCATCTCTACATCGTTACTAATACTTATAATACTAACGCTACTTCTACTTCCGCTACTATCACTATCCAAACGACTTTCCATTTCCCCATACGTGTTCTCTACTTTTACGTGTCATCAGTATTGGACTCGGTAATCTCGGTATTAGAACATGAAGTTTGCTCTTGATTCAAGGGACTAAAGAAAAGAAAATATTTAAATAAAATGTTTCTCTTTAGCAAAAAATAAAAGAAGAAGAACAAAATCAGCTCTATAAATTTAATTTATCATTTTACTAGGCGCTGTTTACTGATCAAAAAGTACAAGTGTAACATAGAGAAAAAAACATGATACGAAAAATACACAAAAAGTAGGTACTTACTCCAATTTTTCCTGAAACAGAAATTTTCTAAGGATGTCTTTTCCTTTTCCTTGTGAGGAGTCGGCAGCAAGGAGAGATTTTGATTTTCTCAGTTTCTCCCGGCGATTAGCAGCGCCCGACTTTTTAGGTTTTGCTTTATTTAATATCGTGCTCATTGTAGCTTAATTTGGTGATCCTGAAGGTCAAAAAAACTATGCACGTGCAGGATATGGATGGATATACTTATATTTTTATTTTACTGCATAAAATACAAAAATCTATCAAAAATAATCGGTAAAGGAACTACGAACCGAAAGCATTAGGTAGGTAGTACGTAACAAAGCGATTAAAACAAGGTATACATCATACACTGAGCCTCATGAGCTTGAGCGACTGAGCGTTTGACGCCTTTGACGGTATTCTCCGTCTTCGTCGGTCGGCGCCCCCCGCCACGCCAACGCAGTGGCGCTGCCTTGACGATTCTGGCGACGTGATCACGCCAAGACATGTTGTTTTCTACGTTGATGCCCAGCAAGCTTATGGATGAGGCCAGAGTCAGTGTTTGTCCTCTCATTGATAAGTCAGGTCTTGCGGTGTTTGCTTGTTTTGAGAACACGGCAGCTTGAGTCTTTCCTGCGGTAAGAAGAAGAAGAAGGAGGAGGAAGGGAACCACCACCCTTCCACCAGCGTGCCCTGTAGGGACCAAAATTTATATTACTTCTCCTTCTTTTTCTTAAGCCAGTTTTTATTAAGTTAGTTTGGGTTAGTTTGGGTTAACTAACCCAAACTAACCCAAACTAACCCACCTCTTTAAAATACTATTTCATTAGACCTGATACAATCATTTTTGAGACACCCTATATATGTATATATTTTGAGACACCCTTTATACATGTTAAAGATAAATCAAGTCATAAATTAAAGTCGAGTTTTTGCTAGGTTTTTTGGAGGATATGCGAAAGGTATTGCTCGAGAACGAAGAATAGAGAGTCAGAAGCCAGCGGAGTGTACGGTTTATTTTGGTGAATTGTTTTGCTTCTGTGTTGCAATCTGTCATTACAAGTCGGTAAAATGAAACTTATAATATTGTTATTAACATAATTTGTACCATTATTTATTTTATTTTCATGGATGATTCATATTTGATGGTATAACGTGTGTATATATTTTGTTATTGTTATTAACATAATTTGCATAAATATTTCTTCTATTTTCATGG